>VXAX01001071.1:21398-50548 GCA_013399835.1 Leptocoma aspasia | reverse complement strand
CGGAATCGGAATCGGCAGCGGGATCGGGAACGGGAACGGGAGCGGCAGCGGGAACGGAATCGGAATCGGCAGCGGGATCCGGAACGGGAACGGCAGCGGGAGCCAGCGGGGCCCGGCGCGCCCGGTGAGCGGCGGCCACATCGCTCTGTCACTTGCCGGGTTATGGGCCGGGGACGAGGGAGAAAGGCGGAGAGAAGCGAAGGCGGGATGCGGTGCTGCCCTGCCCGGCTTCCCGGGCCGCCCCCTGCACCCGCAGGGGCAGAGATGCTCTGCGGAAAGCCCGGGAGCTGCTGAGGGCCCGTGCAATGCACGCAGCGGCGGCTGAGGCTCCTCTCAGGCCGCTGCCGAACCGGCAGACGCGCTCCTGGTGCGGGCGGTGTGCGGGAGGCGCTGCCGGCACATCCATGCTGGAAGCTGGGCGGCCGGGGCTCGGGAATGTGCTGGACACCGCCCTGCCCTGTGCACCGCTGGTTGCCGAGAGTGGCTTTTAGTCCGCCAGGGACCCAGTGTTTGCTTACTGACGGAACAGCGGCGGCCTAGGGACAGTGACCCGTCACTGCATCGCACATCTAAGCTCCGCCTTGTGTTTCTTTCATTATTTTCTGCAGTGAGCTGTCTTCCGTAGGTTGTCATCCTCCAGTGTCCTTTCTTCCACCCGCTCAAAGTTTCTGAAGTTTTGTAATGAAAATAATTCGTCTCTGAAGCTGTGAAATAGGGTTTCAGAGAAATAGGGAGCCAGCATCGTGTTCCTTGGCACTGGTTAAGTGAAGCAAGGTGGCAGTAAGGCAGGCACAGCAATGTGCTTCTGGAATGCTCTCAGAACTCCCAGGAACTCAGTTCTAATGCAATACATGTACCACGCATTCCGCTTAATTTTCAGGAATATATTAAGTGGTAATGGCTGCTCCCATGTGTATTCCAGCCAATAGTTCTTCAGAAGTAGGTTGGGGTTGGGATTCAGGTTTTTTTTTTTTTTTTTTTTTGGTTGGTTGGGTTTGGGTTTTTGGGGGGTTTTTTGGATTTTTTTTGTTTGGTTGGGGAGGTTATTTAGTCGGGCTGGAGGGGGAATAGATTTTGGGTTTTGTTTTGTTTTACTGGAAACATAGTAATTGGAGCAGGGAATGTGTTGTATGCACTTTATAAGGCACTTTGATTGTACTCACAAGTAAAAATCACCTAATACACTTACGTGGCAATAAATTTTAAATTTTGCCTTGTTTCTAAATCTCTCTAAACACTCTGTAAGCTAGGTAGTAGCCTTTTTTTATTATTCAGAAGGATAGGGAAGTTTTAACATAGAGTTTGAGGAACTTTCCCCAGCCAAACATGAAGAGCACTAGAGTAAAATTCCTACCTCCATTCAGAGTCCTGTGCAAATTTCCACTTTTGATCCACTTTGAACACAGTCACTGGTATTTGCCTGGACCTCCTTCCCTTGATGATATGACAGGCTTTATTTTTATTTTTTCTACTTAGAACATTTTCCTTGATCCAATTATGAAAAAATGTTTAGAAAAGGAAAAAAGCGACACAGCAGCAGCAGCTCACAAAGCAGTGAAATCAGCACTAAAAGCAAGGTAAGCTGAATGAGGTGTTTATTCTCTTTGTAAGCACTTTGGTTTATTACAAGCTAAGAATTCAGTGGTTCACTTGCACTGATGGTAGGATGTGATTTCCATAAAATGCCATGTTCCACAAGGAGAACCTTCTACCTCCATTCCTCAGATTGTGTTATAAGAGTTAAAAATACCTATCAGTCATAAAGCCCACGTATTCTGAGATGAGTACCCAGTCACTTCCGCAGTGAATTGCACAAACACAAGATTTTCTTGCAGCGCATAGAAAGGTTTGAAGGAAAAATTAGTACATTTGTTCTTAAATTTTGTCCTTAAGGACAGTGCCTGGTGCTAGGTACCAAGAAGCAGTTTATTCTTCAGTACTTTTTGGTTTCTCAGTATCTCTAAAAGTATTCTTAATTTTGGATAATGTATTCATTTTGTCTGATTGGTTTTAGAATTATCAGTTGAATATTCTGGATTTTCCAAGGTGCTGTTTCTTTTCCCCTGCACTGCTGTGTTATTTTAAGTATTGGTGACAAGCATGTAGTTGTCAATTTCTTCACGTAAAATTGCAGTACCAGAAAAATTTGGACATTACCCTAAGGTTTATTTTTCCTTTTTCTCTGGACGTGACCTTAAGGTTCATTTTCTCTTTCTCTGTAATTTTCTCCTTCTTTCAAAATATCTGTGGACTTTTCAAGGGTTCCTGATGAACTTTTATCAGTCCAATCTGCATTGAGGCAGAAAGATAACTTCAGGAAAGAAACAGGTGGTACTGTTTTTTCCTCCCCATTTTCCAGTGCTGCTGAAGCAACTAGAACATAAACTGTAGGGTGTTTTTTAAAAAAAAGAGTTGAGGCAGGACATCTAGACGTGAATTGTTAACACATTCTCAATAACTTTCTGATGATGATGATGATGATTTTTTTATTTAGTCTGTAGATTCCAGTCTTGGGGGACTTTCCAGGTCTAGTACTGTGGCCAGCCTAGATACAGACTCCACAAAAAGTTCAGGTATGTAATCAGAGCTTGAGCAGGTATGGGTGGAGCAGGATTAACTTTGTGTCTTTGTATAAAACAGCAGAAAATGGAAAAGCTTCAGATAGGTATTTCAGTAATACTGAGTGAATCTGTTAGTAGCCTGGTGACTAATGCAGGCACAACCCTAGGCCTCTAAGTATTATTCGTGATTCATCTAGGATTAAATCACTGTTTTCAAAGTGAAGTGTCTGAGGAAGAAAAACTCAGTTGTGTTACCAGTCTGTTACCAGCACAAATCTTGTGCAGCTTTTTGGATGGCTGTTTTCTGCTTTTCTAAGTTTACATTTGCACCAAACTAATGGAAATAAGATTTGATTTTACTTGTTTTTAGTCACCAGTGTATCACTGTTGGACCAAACAGTTAATTTGAAACAAACAGACCTCAAAAAGTATAACCAGCTTTTCTATGTTTTCTGATTCAAGGTTGTTAACTCCAAATTTGAATTGGTATAAACAGTGCTGTATCATGGATGCATATGAAACTTTTGCCTTTACCAAGGGTCTGTTCTAAATCAACTCACTACAGTTCATAAAAGAGGAGTTAATATGCTGTGATAAGTGTTTGATTAAAGTCTGCAAAATTAGGGAATTTATTATGTTAGCCCTGTTAACAGCAATTAGAATAGCATTACAGTTCTAGAAGTCTTCAGAATGGCTTTGTTTTACTTTGTTACAGGACAAAGCAATAGTAATTCTGATACATGTGCAGAATTCAGAGTTAAATATGTTGGTGCTATTGAAAAATTGGAATACAATGAGAGCAAGAGTCTCGAAGGGCCACTGGACTTGATAAATTACATAGATGTTGCACAGGTAAGTGGGTTACGAAAGGCAATACCAATGAAGTCAAAACATCTTAAACTTAGGTGTGTTTTTTTTTAATTTGTCGTGTGGTTTGACATCATGTGGTTTGACTTACTTGAAGAAAGTGGCATACTTAACTATTAACCTATGAATCTCAAAAGCCATCACAGTTCTATAATTTTAGGTGAAGATGCACTCAGAGAACCATTCTGCAGAAGCAGGCTCAGAGCCAAGGCCCTTTTAATGAGTCCTTATTGAACAAGTCCCAGCTGAAAGCTGTTACATTGCCTCCAGCACAATTAGGATTAGTATCCAGGAAGGAATATCTCCCCAGACTCTTCAATACTGTAAAAGCTTTCCCATAGAGGAAGATGTCAATCTTCTGCAAGTTTCATCACTCATGAACCTGTGACCAAAGAACCTGAATGATATTTGGGTCATCCTTGCCAAACTCTGGTTGCTTGCACTTACTTTTGTACTAAAAGCCGTAACTGGTTGTTCTCATTAGGTAGCTGATTGTATATTTTTAAAAGCACACAATGTCTGTTTATCATGCAGCAATTTGCCATTTCTGAATATGTGCTAAACTATTCTTGCAGCCAAAGAGTGAAAGTGCTGCCAGCAGAACACCGATCACCTTGGGTCAGTGCAGCATGATAGGCCATGCATGATTTTTCAGCCAACCTGATTTCACCACAGGACCAAACTCTCCCCTGAGATGATAAATTGCTTCCTGGAACCATATAATATTTAGAGTAGAATAGAGCAGAATGGAATAGTGTTTCTGCTGGAAGGGACCCATGGTGACCACCAGTCCAAACTGCCTGACCACTTCAGGGGTGACGAACAGTTAAATGTGTTGTAAAGGGCGTTGTCTAAATGCCCCTTAAACACTTGACAGGTTTGGGGCATCAACTACCTTTCAAGGAAGCCTGTTCAAGTGCCTGGTCACCCTCTCAGTAAAGAAATGCCTCCTAATGTCCAGTTTCCCCTGAATGTGTTTCACATAACATTAAGTGACTGGGTGAATGCATGGGCACTGGGCAGACCCCACACAGCAGGATCTGAGCAGGGTTTGTGGTGCTGCTGACCCAGTGGACCCAAGTACACATAAATATGTTTTCTGTTATGTATCTTAATTGTTCACGTTCTTCTGTCTGCACTAAAGGCTTTTGTTTGTTTCCCTCCAAAGCAAGATGGAAAGTTACCTTTTGTTCCAGGTGAAGAGGAGTTTATTATGGGAGTTTCCAAATATGGCATTAAAGTTTCCACATCTGATCAGTATGTAAGTGCTTCACCCAACTTGTCTTTCTGATGAGAGTTGAAAAGTGCTTTCATTTGTTTCTCTGGCAAATGATCTGTGTGACCAAAAGGTCATTTCTGGCTTTAAGCAAAAGTCAAACGAACAAGTTCTCCCAGCAGCACTGCTTCATGTCATATCTCCACAGGCTGTGTTTTCCTGGATTTATGACAAAAAGCCTTTCCTTTTGAGATAGAGCACCAGACAAAAGGCAAGCAAATCTTTGGTAATGCTCTTTGGGCACATCTTCCTTCCTCTGTGGCTGTCCCACCATTATTTCATGGGGAAAAGTAGTGTGACTGTGGTGGCCAAGACCATAGGTTCCTCAGCCCAAGTTAGTAAGGCAGTTCCTCTTGGTGTTTCTGTGAAGACGGAAAAGCAAAGAATGGGGTTTTTGTAAGAATACCTGAGTTGCCCAGCTCTTTTAAGTTCTCTCCTTGCACTCCTAATCCAAGAGTTAGAGTTCACTCCAGCATTAAAGCCTCATGATTCCACTTTATTGATCAAGCCTGGTTTTGGTTTGCATAATTTTCTACATGTAGTTTATTTTCCTTTAGTGTACTTCAAGTAGCTTCTTTGCTAAAAATAAAAATCCGGTCTCTTCCCCAGGGCCCTCCAGTTGCCTTTGTGTAGTTTGTATTGCAGCCATGTGGTTTCCTTCTGGTTGCCCTCAGAGCCCCAGATACCATAAATACTTGGCCTTATGAAGCCTTGACCCATCAACAGTCCAGCAATGCTTGTTCATGAAAGTATGAAGCACAGAGAATAGCATTGCTTAATAGTTGAATGCTCTGAAGAGAGCCAGAAAGTTTCCTTTGGTCCCTTCAGAAAATAAAACACCTCTTTCTAATGCCTGGGAGAAAGGGTAGTACTTGTTATTCAGACTTTGCATTCTTTTGAATTCTGTTTTTGCTCTCCTAAATTCTTAATTATCATTAAAAACAGAGGTTACACTATTATTTAAATTCCTCTGTGCTTCAATAAAGATCAAATAGCTAATTTAAGACTTTCTCCATCACTTTCCTGTCTTCAAGTTGCAAGTCTGCAAAGCAGATAAAGCCTTTTGTGGTTAAGCTAGCTTGTACTGACAATTTATTGCATTGCTCCCCAAATTCTGGCTTTTTGTATCTGTGTCACTGTAGGCATTTACTTTGTCCTTCAGTGTGCTAGTTCACCAAATTCTTTTCACAGAGTTCCAAGATGCTGCAAGGATGGGAAGAAATTAATTTACAAAGAGACTGAACTCAAAAGAATTCTATCATGCCTCTTTTAGTGATAATGCACATACACATTAGCACTGTAGCAAGTTCCAAGCAAGCAACCCTTGAGAGTTACTAGTAATTTGGTGAACAGTCTTGGCATCTTTCTTACAGAGATGGGAGGGTGGATCCAGTAAGTTCCAGGCAGGCTCCAGCTGCCCTGAGCGTGGTGTGATAGCTGCTGGTGGTGAGAGCAATGTCAGGATGGAGACGTTTTTCAGTGAGGTGACCTTAGGGCTGTGCTGGAGGGCTCTCCCTCCAGGGTTTCAAGGCAGGCAGCAAGCTCACTGCCCATTTTTACAGCTTCTGTATCAAAGTGGGCATTTCTTTAGACCCTTCAGCTGACAGACAGGTGTTTGATGCCATGTACACAGAAAAAGAGCTGTCTAGAATTCCTAAGACCCTGGAGATGGTATGACTGGAATAGACCAGAGGGCAGGATGGCTGGAGAAGAAAGGCTTTGTGTAGGGTAGGGCTGCAGAGATCTTATACTGGGTGTCTTCTGCCAATCCCTTTCTGGAGCGGCCAAAATCAGAAGTGTTGAGACTATGCTGGAAATCCCACAGCTCTGATAGAGAGTAGAATTCTCCCAGATGAGAGCTGTGGAAGAGTCAGGACACATCCTGTGGCTTAGGTCACAAACAGCCTGGCTACAGCCATATGGCTACTGCCCCCAAAGCAACTGACCTTGTCTATACCCTCTTCTGGGAACAGTTTGTTGTGTGTATCCTTCCCAAGCCTGAGACAGGGGATTGTCTGGAAAAATACTGGGCAAGTAAGAAGTTGGTTTTAGTTACATCTGTGCCAGAAGGACAGAGTGTCCCACCTGTCACAGAGGGTGAGTGAGGGTTGGTGGGATTTCAGACTATGGCCAGGAGTGTCATCATAGAATCATGGGAGGGGCTGAGTTGGAAGGGATCTGAAAGATCCTCTAGTTCCAACCCCCTTGCAATGGGCAGGGACACCTCCCACTAGACCAGGTTGCTCAAAGCCCCCTCCAGCCTGACCTCAAACACTTCCAGGGATTGGGCATCCACAGCTTCTCTGAGCAACATGTTCCAGTGCCTCACCACTCCCACAGTAAAGAATTTCTTAACTTAAATTCAATAACCTACTATAAACCTACTCTTTTTCAGTTTAAAGCCATTAAAATCCCTTTTTTGTCACTACATGCCCCTGTAAAAAGTCCCTTTCCTGCTCTCTTGCAGGCCCCCTTCAGGTACTGGAAAGTGCCCCAAAGTCTCCTCAAGAGCTTTCTCTTCTCCTGGCTGAGAAACTCCAAGTCTCTCAGCTTGTCTTCATAGTCCACATAGAAATGCACTTCTAAAGTAGAAGCAAAAATTAAAGCTAAACTTGTGCTTTACCACCACTTTTTAAAATCTTGACTAAACTCTCAAGTAAAAAAAAATAATTTTACCAAGGAAAACTTTTCTCCTGTAAATAAATCTGAAGTATTCTTTTGTAAGTGAGAATAAAAATGTGGAAAACTGAAATATCTGTTGCACTGTTCCAGAGTAACTTTTATTTGCCATGTGCTTTCAGGATGTGTTACATAGGCATGCTCTCTATTTGATTGTAAGGATGGTGTGCTATGACGATGGTCTGGGAGCAGGAAAAAGTTTACTGGCTTTGAAGACAACAGATGCAGCCTCTGAAGAATGCAGCCTCTGGGTATATCAGTGCAATAGTTTGGTGAGAGTTTATGCTTTCAGTATTTAAATTAGGTATTGTGTTTCTGATGCCAGTAAAGGGAGAGTCTAAAACACAAGGTCCTTGTGAAGGCTTTTTGGCAGAAGGAAGATTGCTTAATTAAAAAAAAAAAAAAAAAGTTATAAATGTGTGCTGGCTGAGGACGGGAAAACAGCCCTGCTGCCTACATTGGATCAGCTTTGAGGAAAACACCTACATTCCCTAAAATCGCCAGTGACTGTACTCACCTGAGAAAGCTCTGTCCAGTCTAAAGAGTGCTATGGCAGCTCCTATGGACAGTCTCCACTTGTATATCCAAAGACAAGAACCTCTTAAGATACAGAGCAGGAAGGGATGGAGTAACAATTCTGGTAATAGAGTATGCAGCCATATTTGTAAGCAAGGGAGGTGATCCCTTATGAGTAGGAGAATTCATTGTCAGGATGCTCTGATGACACAGGCCCTTGGCTGGCAGCGCTGGGGGAACACAAAAATTGACATTCTGAATGCTGGTGCTGTGCTATGCTGACAGCCAGCAACTCTGGCTTGGTTCAAAAGAGCTCATGTAAGACAGCTTCTACATGTCATTGCAGGCCAGACAGATGAAATCTGGTTTCACAAAGCAAAATGAAGGACACATCCTGCTTTAAATGAGTTTTGAGAAGTTTAGAAGTTCTTCAGAAAGTGTTAATGTGTGTGTTTGGGTTTTTTAGGAACAAGCACAAGCCATTTGCAAAGTGCTGTCTACAGCCTTTGATTCAGTTTTAATGTCGGAGAAGTCCTGATTTCCTTCGGCAGCAGTGTTTGTGTGGGAGGCACCAGGGCTCCTTGTGACACCACGGACAGCTTGGAGCCACACACAGTCCTAGGAAAGTCCTAGGAAAGACTGTGCAAAGAAGAGCCACACAACCTTGCACATGGTACTCTGGCATTCCCCAAACATGACTTGAAGATTCCATCTTCAGTGTCCAGGACATTACAGAATTTTATATTTAACACAATTTCTCTTTTTCCTAAATCATGTTTTATATGTTAATGTCAATATTGCAGAAATGTAAAATAAAACTGACACTTGCTTCTACCTTGTTGTCTGAGAAACCATTTGTTAATACAGACTTTGATTCTACTTAACCCAGATATTAGAAGAAAACAAAAGGAAAGTGGTAAGAGGGAGTTATTTGGTGCTTTACCCCTCTAATCTCAAGTGTGCCATCTACAGTTTTTCTGTTCAACTAAAGTTCATAAGAAATACATTTTTTCCTCAAGTGATACTTGTTTGTATTTGTCATTTTTATACATTAAAAAGAACAATATTGTGTGAGCAATACAAGGGATCAGAAGAGAAGCAGAAAAAGTGATTTTAAAAGTAGTTTTATTTTTCCAGACATTTGACTGGTTAACAAGAGTAAAATTTATTAATCATGCTCTAATTATAAATCACTGCATCCAGGACATTGAAAATAAGAGTTGATTTTAGGTTATACAATATATACAGTTGCTCTGCAACTAAACAAAATAAAAACAACTGAATTGAATATTATACATCTCATAGCATTCTAAGCTGCATTTTAAGTGTCACTTGCTCCTTTTTAAACAGTTAACACAGCAACCTAATAGTCTGTCTATTAACAGATTTTTTGAATCAGATTTGAAAAGTTGTAAGAAATATGCCAAAATTTTGGACTTAAAATTCTTAATTTTATATTATAAATAGATATCTACAGGCTCTAGAATTTCATTTTTCTCTGCCAGAGGAGAAAACCTTTTGAGAAACACAGAAAATCAAGGGATAAATTTTGCTTAGCTGCTCTTTATTGGTCCTTGGGATTTTATCTGTCTGCATTGTTAGTGCTATTAAGTTGTAGTTTACAAGTTTCCTGGTTTTTAAGTGACTGGTGAACAAAGTTGTTCATTTTACCCTATTCCTCTTCTAGCAGAACACAAGGGAAATTTGTATCATTTTTTAAATTTTACGAATTGTTACATACACTATAAGATTCTGTGTTAAAAATACTGTACATTAGGAGATCTGTGCAAAATAATATGCCCATTTACTCTCTAGACTCTATCAGGGATAGAAACATACAAAATAGTGTTGCAAACTGAACGTATCAGTAAGTGAATAAAACTGTAGTGCTAAACTATTACTCTATCATTTTACTGGGAACTTTGAAAATACAGACTAATTTGCTTCAACTTGCAATAAAAATATCTTGAAACATTCCAGTTTGTTCCCCATTTATACTGCAGCAACAGCATCTAGGAAGTGAAAGTTACACATCTACGTGGCTGTACCCACACGCCCGAGAGGCATCAACCAACGGTACCATTCAGGAAGGGTGATACAGGGTGAGATCAGTGTTGCTCTTCCAGCACTTTGGCAACATGGTTTTTCTCCAAATAAGCACAGATGGTGGTGGCGGCCTGTTTTCCATTCCTTCCAATATGAAATGGCCAATTTAAGCACCATTTGCCAGAAATTCAAAGCTCTCTTGATAAATCTAGAGATACAATGTTCACGTAACGTGATCAAAGCCAATGTGACCTAGACATTGATTTTCTGTTTCCTATGCCTCAGTTGTTTCCTGTAGCATAAGCAAAACCTGGTACAATTTCACAATATACAAACATCAAAATGATGTCAGATCTGTATTGGTGTTTTAAATTCCATCAGCCAACTGGGAACTATCCATGGCCTAGCTTTTGTTCACGAATCAGTAAAACAAGTTTTAACAACAGTGTAGCTACCATATATGTGGGTATTCTATATAAATACAGAGTGAGTTGGCAAACTATCATTGTTTGCAAGGTAGTGGCACACAAATTTCATAAACCAAAACATAACGTAGTGAACTTGTGAGGTGTCAGGTATCTTATTGACCAAGGATAATTACCTACACGTTCCACCAAATATGTTCTCTCTGTGAACACATTGCTGGATGATTTAAAGAAAATTCAAGAATTTAAAAACAAAATGCTATAATGAGACAAGTATAAGAAATGTTCTGCAATCCATCATCATAGTTAAGTACATTTCAGGAAGTGCAGTTTTCAAATCCTTGAGTTAATGTAGTAACTCATTAATATTGCCATAGTTTAGTTAACCAGCAGTAGTCACATTAAATGACCAAAATGGATGTAACATACATAAAGAACATTAAAAAACAGGTTCTACACACATGCAGCATAGAAAAACAAAACAGTTTCAAGCTCACAAAATTAGAACTAGAAAGTTCAACAACACAGATTTCAGATAACTTTAAGAAAATATCTACATCCATTCTGAAAGAAAGAAGTTTCTCCTGTGGTAAACTGAAATAGTTTTTCACTTTAACCTGCCCAAAGACACATAATTAAAACAATTTCTTCTGCAACTGTTGGCATCCTTGATGACAGCCAGTATGGCAAGCTACTGAATGAATCCATTTCAGAACTACACAGCAGCTTGCATGTTTTGGTTCCAACACTTCAAATGGTGTCAAGAACTGGATAAGTTCACTGCCCTGGTAGATGCACACACAATTTCTTTGACTGGGGAAGCAACACTGAACAGTTGTACTGTCATGTTACAAAAGGGAGAATAAAATTACAGTGAATTGATAGGTAAAAACATTCATAATGTTGTGATATTCAGACACATGGATTTTGATTGTTAAAGCTTTTCAGTTCATCTTGAAAAATACAGGAAGAGTTGTTTATTTTAAAGTGTAAACTGCTTATGAGAAGTTTTCACGTAGAAAAAAGTTTAAAAGTCCCAAAACCAGAACGATGGCAATAAAAAAGTAAGCTACAGTACCTAGGACTTGGGCAGTGCTCTGGCAAGGTGGCTGTGGATAAGAAGGTGAAATGAAATAGAACAAAACTTATTTCTGTGACTGCTGGAAATGAGAAATGTCTCCAATTATCAGTAGCAACCTAGTCAACAATAAAGTGCACAAATGATACAGGGAAACCTCCTTTCCGACTGGGATCTCCATCAATATGACCAATCTGAAAGAGTCCAGATATTTTTCAAGTTAAATCTCGAAATGACATTTCAGTATCACCAAAATGAATACCAGTGACCTTCCTGCCTGTAGTACAAGCCTCCCACCAAATCTTTTCTGTGGTAGTTCTACTTTTCTTCTGCCAGTAGGAAAATTCAGTCCTACAGGGTGCATGTTTTTCAGCTGTAGGTTGGGTTTTTGTCAAATGCAAAAGTTTTATTCAGTTCTTTGAATATAAAACATCTTCCTGCAGTACCACTGCTGCATAATTCCAGTTCAATCTGTAATGCCTGGCAGCCCACATTTGGCCTCTGTTGAGTTGCTTCCTTAACCACCACTGTGAGGCAAAAGGATGGATCAAGCTTCAATAGCTTCAGGTGTTAAATTAATCTATTTGTGTTTATACAGCATTTTTGTCAATTTAGATGCAATCTGAAGCTCTGTTCTTCACTAGCTAACAGATTAAGGCAAGTGTTTTCATGCACAATAATTTTCCAAGATTTTGCTTTAGCCAATGCGACTCTGGAAAGTAAAAAATGGAAAGATGGTTTCCCAGCTCAAATAGACTCAGTCCTAGTCATCTGAAGACTGAGGACAATACAAAGCTCTCCTCTGATGCTGTCCTGGGGTGACTTTATGATGTTGTATTGTATTTGTATCCCCATCTGTCTGTTTAGCCCAGAAATGCTACCTTTAAAACTAGATCTGAGAGCAAAGAGGGGGAGAAGGAGAAGCGGCAGAATATCTGAGGCAGCTGTATTCCAAACACAGAGATAAGAGCTTCAGCTCTCTCAGTGAGTGTTGTCTGCAGCATGGACAGCAGGAGAGAGCTCGCCTTTGCTTCTAGCTAGTTTTTAGCTAGCTGAGGCAGAGAAGTTCCCCACAGTGTGGCTTTTCTTTTTCATGGAGCTGTTCAGCCCTGCTTCGGACTGAAAACTCAGAAAAACACCAGGAGCTCTGACCACTCGTGTGGCCCACCAGGGCCCAGGACACGGCATTTTCCAGTGCAGGAGGGACTGATAAGAGATTGAGCGAGCCGAGCTACACCCCACAAAAAGGACTTTCTGAATTTGCCACCTCTTCAGAACAGCAAGAGGTTCCACTGTTCAATATTATTAATTGTTTCATGTTTGTGAGTACTTTATTTGCTAAATAAACCGTTTTTTCCACTTTTCTTGAAGGAGATTTATCTCCCAAACAGGTCGGGGGAAGGGCCACTGAATTCTGCCCTTTAGGGAACATCCCTTTGGAAGTCCCTAGTCCCAAACCAGGACAGACACCCACTACACAGCACCTGTAATAGCTAATTCTTAAATTGCTGACACTCCACCAAAAATTTTCTGGACCACGCAGACCATGTCCCCAGTGTATTGTGAACCCTACTAATTTTTTTTTTCCTGAGTGAGAAAAGCTAAAAGCTTGTCTGAAGTTTGACTTTTGAAATTTCATCTCAGGTTTCCATGAGATGAAACTTTTCTTGTTATTTGGAAACCCAGCAGGGGATCTTCTGAAGTGAGTGTCAACCTCTTAATTTCTTTCTTTCAAAGTGTGTTGACAGAAAATGCAAAATACTCACCCACCACTCCTGATCTTCTTCACCATCAACTACAATAATATCTCCCTCTGAAAAAGTCAGCTCATCTGGGTTATCTGCTACACAGTTGTAAATTGCTTTTACTCTCTTGGGTTTAGTTTTTGACTGAAAAAAAACCAAAAACCTGAATGTAAATAATACAGCACAGAAGAGAGAGTAGACTTGGAGTTTTCTAAAGAAAGTTTCAGAGCTGCTTCCAGCTGCTGTTTTTCACAGGTTACAGTTCAGCTATATCTTTTATGCTGGGTGCTCATGCTTCAGGCTGAATCTGGCAGCACCCAAATCTTTTTGGAACCACTGTGCCAATAACATAGGCCATGTTTCCTTTAGAAATTTTGGCTCACCCAAACCTGTCTTCAGAGCTCTACATCACTGCAGTGAGCATGATTTATTCAGAAGATGGGGTGATCAAATTCTGTGCAAATGTAACAGCAGCAGCACTGTCAGAGGGAGGCCTGAGCCACCTGCCAATATGCTCCTTCTTAATTTGCTAAACATTTCAGTAGTGTACAAACCCACCAAAACATCCTCTGCCTCTCAGCAGTGCTTTGAGGACTGCCAGCCACAGGAGTCTCTTGGCAGCTCTTTCAAAGGTAAAGTTCAGTAAGGAGTTGGAATATTTCAGTATTGGCAGTGGGACTCAGTCCTAGGTATGTTCTGGGCAAAGTGATATCAAAATTGTTTCACTCTGCTTTTCCTCATCTCACACCTTTTCCAGTACAAACCAGTCTGCTGCTGCATTTCTTTTCAGCCTCCTCATTCTCTGTTGCAGACCAAGAATAATGCTGCATACACAGTTTTTCCATGCAAAACAACCCAACAAGTGAAGAGGCTCAAGAGCTGGAGGCAGAGTATAAAGCTTTCCACCATGAGTCCATCCTTTTCCCATCCATAGGGAAGAAAAATCTCTCCTTTTTACCCTAAGGTGTCAGAGCAGAGCTGTAAGTGCCGTTTAGGTCTGAGATGGCTGTTAATGCAGTGGCTATTTGGGACAGAAGTTCCACATGGCATAAGGAAAAGATGGCCTCATTACCATACTGGAGCTCCCTCAGTGCCTGGTCTCAGTCTCTAGTTAGGTCAGCCATGGAGCAGGCAGCTTGAAAAGGGACAAGAGACTCCCTTTACAACTCCCCTTTTCTCCACCAGCAAAATGCTCTGCTGAGGACAGTACTGCCCAATGGTCTCTTACTGTGCCATTTTGTTAGAGCTGAGCACCACCCAGAGAAAAAAAGGGAATGTGGATGGGGCAGGATGGAGGCAGCATGATTGTTATGTTCCTTTAGAAGCATCCATTTGCATTCTTGTATAAATTCAATATAAATTCTAATATAAATAAAGCTCTGGCCTGCCTAGGGCAGGCACACCCTGAGGCTCTCTCACCCCTGTGAGCTGCCAGCCTGGCAATGCAGCACAGCAATTTTTCCAGACACTCCCTCTCAGACAAATGACAGTCTGAACCACAACCACCTTTTAGGTCAAAAGGAAAAAGCTTCACATCAGTACAACAGTGATATAATTACTAACTTCAAGGTGCAGTAATTACAGGTATTTCTTGTTCTTTATAAGGCAAGGAAATTAAAATAGGTCTCATTCCCAGAGGAATAAAGTCTTCTAGGGAAACTTCCCAGGTATCTACAATATGGTTTCAAAAATCTAAATATCACATTGAGGAAAAAAAAAAGAAATCAAAAGGTGAATCAGGAATTTCCACCTGATAAACAGGCTGTTGGGTAAATGCACTGTGTAGGAGATAAACCACTGGCTAAATGTGCATGTACAACTAGACCTGTCTTTTCTTTACTCAAGGGGTATTTCTGCATTCATTATCTAAACCTGGGCTGGCTTCTGGATTCCCTGTCAGGGTAAAGACTTAGCAAAAGAGCCAGGAGTATTAGGCTAAAAGGAGCAATTTAGCCAAAGAACTTTAGCTAGACTGATCTAGCTAAAGATCTTTAGCTTGAGGGGCCCTTTACTAAATCTCAGCTAAAGTGCTTTAGCTAAAGCATCTTAACTAGCACACACTCCTGAGCCAGGTTTTCCCTTACTTCTCTGTCCTATGACAGAAGAAAATCACCCAGCTGATTTGCTCAGTCACATAATTCACCTTAATGAAGACCTAGAGACAGCTGGAGAGTCAGATATATTCTTCACATTATGTGCAATTAATATTAAACATTGAAGACACTGACCCCAAAACTAGCCAGCACAGCCCATTCCTCCATAGCTAAATCAATTTGTCCTATTAAAAAAAAAAAAAAAAAAAGAAAAAAAGAAAAAAAAGAAAAAAAGAAAAAGAAAAGAGAACAACACAGGGAAACTACAACTTCAATTTATACGAAAGTCAGGTTAGGAGCTGTTTCAAATGTGCTGAAAGGATGTAACCAGTGCTTACACTTGAATCCCAGCACACACAAGAGAAATTAAGATCAGAGTCCAACAGCTTCACAAAGTAAATATGACAACATAAGCAATTTACACTACTTAGACCATTTAATTTTTTGTGGCCTAAAAAATTAAGGTTATTTTAATGCAAGATGGACAGTAACTTGGTTGAACAAGAGTGGGGGAGGCAAGAAACCAGAAAATTTTATACTCCCAACTAACGCAAGATGATGTCTCTGAGGCTTCTCATCATTACCGGGTGAGAAAGAGCTAACAGGGGCTCTGTGCACTCAAGACCAATGGCAAGGCTATGCACACCAACACACTCTGTCCTGGAGAGCTGCTATTTCACTGGATGTGGTTAAGGAAAAACAGTTGAAGGGAGAAGGACAGGGGACTGAAGGAAGCAGGTCTTTTATTACAAGCCACTAACAAGACCATTGCAGAGCCCAGAAAAGCACATCTCCTACCTCTGTGTTTATTGTTTACTACTGAACCACAGAATGTATGAAACAGCCCAGACCTAGTCACACACAGCATCTCAGAAATGTACAGGCTCTACATATTGTGATTTGCTTCCTGCAGAGATATACTGCCATGATCAAGGATATGGATCTTTTACATCTATCACACAAGAAAGCAACATAAAATTGAAGCAAGGACCAAAGACCAATTTAACTACACACAATGTACAGTTCCACTGATATCTGGAAATACATCCCTTTACCTACACCAGTATAAGATTACAGGTACTGACACTTATATGTGTTACCATTCATGGTCCTAAAAATAATAAGTAAAGAGTATAAAAAGGCCACACAATCGGATCAAGAGTCCATCTAAATCCAGTATCTCTTTTCTAAGTCACTGTAAGGCTGGGGGAGGGTGGAGAAGAAAAATACAGAACTAACCACCTTCTGCTGGGGATATGCTTACCAAGAGATTTCTCTCCTGTCACCAGGTGAATGCTGAGAACCGATAGCACAAAGAATCAGTTTCTTTTGTTTTGAGCTTGACTCCTACTAGTCTTGTCTGAAGTAATTTCACCTACCTACACGAACAACTGTCAGTATATGTCCATTATAAAAGCACAAGAGTTCCCTTATAACTTACTTCACTGAAGACCGAGAATGAAGCCATGTGTTACAAGTGACTCACCAAGCTCACCTAAAAGTCACTAACTCATAAAGCTTATCTACCTCCAATAAGTCAAACCATAGTTCTGCGGATTGTGTTGGTCACATCTGGACATGAACAAAGAATCTAGCTGGTTTGGTTTGCTTTTTCAAACTTAAAATCACATACTGTGCTATAGGAAAATCAAGAACAACAAGTTTTTGTAACTATTTAGTACAAGTCACACAGATACTTAAACAGGGGGTACAGGCCTTGTATGTTCCATGGCTCTCACACTTTCACAATAGCAGGGCACACTATCATGTCTACAGTGTGTTTGACAGAATGCAGAAGATCAGTAAAATCAAATGCCACATTTTGTACTTACTATTTGTGATTTCCTTGGCATTGGTGCTGGTGGCTGGATTTGTGCCAAAGTATTTGCTGTAGAACCAGTCTGTGCTCCTGGAATGTCACATCCAGAAGACGACTCTCCTGCTAAGGTAAATAAACCAAGTAAATATTAGGCATGCTTTCAAAAAAAGTAAGAGTGATGGTATCAATTGAAACCAAACTAACTATTCTTAAAAGTATATAAATCATTTTATATCCCATGAGTGTTTAATTTTTACTGGTTCTTTCTAAATAACAGAACAGAATTCTATCCTTTTCCTTACCAAAAAAAGCCACTTTTCCCAAAGATAACTATCTAAGACATTAAACAGTGCAGATATGCTACAAGAGATAAAATAGGTGAGAGCAGAACCAAATATCCCATTCCCCCTTTCCTTCACTACAGACTGTATGCTGTTAGAACCTGTCTTTCCTAGTAAAGACCATCATTATCAGGGTGCTGTATCCTTCACAGGAGACTCCTGACACAGATGGCAGATAACCATTAGCAAATTCCCCTGGGATATGTTAAAAGGAAATGAAAAAGAATCACAGTAATAACAAATGAATATAAAATATACAGTAGAAGGGGAAACAAGGGAGCAGAAATTCCACTACAACCACCACAGAATCTGCACAAACTTCACTGTAGAGATTTTATGGAGATTACATTATTGTCATGTCCCAAAGTAGTAGTTACTTTGAACAACTTTGAATTGAAAATGAATAATGAACTCTCCGATTGTTATTGAATATTGTTAAATTGCAAATTGATATCTCTCCTTTCATGTTAATAAACTACTGAATGTCTTCTTTGCCCTAGCCTTTACTAGCAAGGCAGGTCTTCAGGAATCCTGGTCCACACATCAGGGGAGAATCTGGAGCAAAGAAGTGCAAAGTCCTGCACCTGGGGATGAACAGGCCACACACCAATATATATATGTTGGTGGCCACCTGGCTGAAAAGCAGGACCAGAGGCAGTGGACACAAACTGAAACACAGGAGCCTCTGCCTGACCATCAGGAAACACTTTGTCACTGTGAGGATGACCCAGCACTGGCACAGGTTGCCCAGAGAGGTTGTGGAGTCTCCATCCTCTGGGCACAGTCCTGGGTGATCCACTCTTCTTGTCCCTTCTTGAGGAAAGGGGTTAGACCCGATGACCTGCGGAGGTCCCTCCCAACATCAACCATTCTGTGATTATGTTTATTACATGGTCCCATTATTGACTTTATTTGGCCCACAGCTCTGCTCATGCAAAAGAACTTGAGGCATCAGGGCCTACACAATCACAAAGAGAAACAAGAAGAATGTTGGCACTGATTATATTTAAATGTGTAAGGTAAATAAACAGATTAAAGAAAACCTCAACTAACCCACACTCTCCCTTTGATTGTTGTGACAGCTTAATTATAATAAAATAAATCTCTAAACCACAATTACCAGGTTGTTGTAGAGACCCAAGTCCTCTGGTCTGCCCTTTGTTAGTTAAACCAGATGACTTCTCAGTCCTGCACAGAAAGTGAGAAATTGGTCCGTTTCAGAAACAAACAAGAACTCAAAAACCAACAATATAGAGTACTTTGCAAAATACAAAAGTCTTGGCATGTCTTCAGTAAAATCTGGTGACAGCTATTTTGCTTTTAAAAGTACTACTTTTCTTCTTTATTTTTGATTAAGTGAATTGAAAGTTGCACCTAATTTAAAAAAAGTAAGGCAGAAAAATAATACAGGTTTGATTATTGCAATTCATGTCTTTTCCTGAGATTTGAAGTTCCTTTCACTGTTATTTTATTATTTTCTTAAAATTATGCATCCATATTAGTCTGTACATTATAGCAAACTTCAACAATTTGTGTCTACCTTTCAGGTAGAATGGCACATGCAAAAAAAGGGCTAGAAAGGAGCTTAAGGGTCAAGGTTGCTTTCATCTTTCAGTCCCAATTTGCAAATGAAATCTTATTTCTTCCAAAATTTGCTCAAAGGCCCTATTTTCTAGACTTCTCATTACCTTATTGATTTCCCCTGGTTTCCACTTCAGTACTTCATTTTACTGCCATGCCCCAAACTGAACACAGCAGTCCTGCTGAGGCACCACTGATGTTGAGACAGTTGAGAGAATTAATTCCTATTGTTTGCAGGCTATGGTAAAACTATACTTTTTAACTCTTCCACAACAGCACTAGATCATCTGCCTTACTTACTATGTCCTTACAGATCCTTCTTCTAAGGACTTTTTGCTTACCCATACTCTGCTGTTCCCCATGCTTCATTCCTGTAGTTGATTGTTCTTAATTACTAAGGGTTGCTTACTGAATAACACCCTTCTTTTTCCTTGACTACGACTTCAGTTTCTCAAGGATGCTTTGGATATGATCCTGTTTTCCAGTGCATTTGTCCCTCCTAACTTATTTTGCTGCAAATTTAAAAGTTGTTTTTTCTTTTCCAGGTCTCCCTACATCTGCCACAAATGAAAAGATTCAATGGAACAGAACTTACGCAAAGCATGGGAACAATAAATGGCACAATCAGACATTAGATGACATTATCTCCTATTTGTTACTAGATAAGAATAAGGAATTGAATATTTTTCGTGGGTTTTTTTATCTCAATCATAGCTAGGCATCCTGGAGATACTATGCAAGTCATATAACCTTAAACCACTAGGCTGTCTTGTTTTTACTGTAGGAATCCTTGTCATCTACGTCCTTAGCATCTGCCTTCTATTCATTCCCACACTCTAGAACACATAATTGGCAAAAGCATGCATGCTTTATTGATGATTGCATGTTATAGATATATTAAGTTACTAAAAATGATGAAGTATATTAAATACTAAAATTACATCAGTTACCCAGGAATAGGCTTTCTCTGAGAGATTCTGCTAGGAGGTTGTGGGGGCAGTGGTGGTGGGGTTGGCTTGTTTTGTGGAGGAGCTGGCTGCTGTTTTGATTGCTGGTTCAAA
This sequence comes from Leptocoma aspasia, assembly GCA_013399835.1. NCBI lineage: Eukaryota > Metazoa > Chordata > Aves > Passeriformes > Nectariniidae > Leptocoma > Leptocoma aspasia. The sequence continues at coordinate 30,460 of VXAX01001071.1, read as the reverse complement.
GCTTCTATAATGCTGGCTGTCTTTGCCACTGGAGGTGGCGGTGCTGGAGAAAGTACATCTATATAGGAAAGTTAGACAGAAACATGGAATTAAATTTCTATTTACCATTTCATTTCTTGGGTTCTCATTACAGGTTCCCCTGTTACAGGACTTATCCTCATTTAGGAAAAATGCTTTACTACATGTAATGGAAGGAGGACCTCTTTGGAAAGCGATTTACCTTTTGTTTCACCTAGTCGAAGTTGGAGAGCTCACAAGCACTTAAATTTATTCAAGCATTAAAGTGCAAGCAAAGGAAATTCTTACCAAAGTCAGTCACATTCTTGAAAATGATCAGAACACATTTTTTAAAGTGCTAATATTATTTGCTCAGTCAATGCCTTCAGTCTGTGTTTTATGGAAAAGTAGCAAAGTGAGTAATATCTGGCAAATTTTATTTAGAGGAATATATTTTCTTAAAATCTTGTTGTGATTCACAGCTAACAGCAGACTAGGTTTAGCAATTAATTAAAATTGCTATTGAATTCTTAAAACCACCACAACAGCAACTGGCAATGAACTAAAACATCCTTTTGCATTCCAGTGGTCTGCAAGAATCAAGTACAATGTGGAGACACAGCCCCAGGCTTACATGTAACACTCACCTATACAACTAGTGAGAAATGCAGCACTAAAACTATATATATATATATAATGATGAGCCCTTTAGCTCTAGTAATAGATGGTGTTTCCTGCTGACCCTGCACTACACCATACAGTCCTCACTGGAGCATCAAAGAAGACAGTTTGTTACTGGATGGGAACGATAGGCCAAAGCTACAGTCACCAAAAGAGGAAGTATGAGTTGTGGAAATGGAAAAATAAGCCAACTGTGATTAGATACAGTAGAAGGGAAAACAGGGGAAAGTGGAAACATACTTGTAGATGTTACACGCAATGGCGGCACAGGGGGATGAATAGCTGGTGGATCTGATGAAGACCTCTGCCTGCTTATACTTTCCACTCCTAAAGAATTTGTCTTCCACATTGCATTAGATGAAGAAATTGTCTGAATACCACTGCCAAGAACTGAAGGCTGAACTAAAAAGAGAGGAAAATACTGCATTATTATTATTGCTTACCCTAAGCACATAGTGTTAATATTCACACCCGTGCTTTCAGAAATGGTGTGGCTAGACCATTATATTCAGCAACACTATATTCATTAACTATAGTCACTGCATCCTAATGGAATGCCAGAGCAGAAATCAGTCTGGTGTTAAAAATTACACAGCAAGACTTCACCCAGAAACTTCTAACACTTTACCTAAACACAATTTGTCTCCAGTCATTACTTTAAAATATGTCAATACTTGAAAAAGCAGATTTCTCAGTAAAAAGGCAGAAGGCAAGACTTGCTAACTTCTTTAATACCTGACTGATAACTGTAATTTTCTCAGGTACTGCAAGAAAAGGACCTCACTCTTCCATGAGCATGAGCACACACTGCTGACTCAAAGTGAAACATCAGTTTTGACTTAGAAACAAAATAAAACTGTAAATCTGAATTTCACTCAAGCAAGAAGCTATAATAACTAGTTGTGAAACAGTCACAAAGTACTTCTTCAGAGCCTCTTAAATGACTTCATTCTGAAGAGCTGCCTCCTCTTTTCATAAAAGCACTATACAGGTTTTCTTTATAAAGCCAGTATTTTGCACATATTATGCCATTTCTCCCTACTCAGCACATGAGTATCATATTAAGAAAAGATGGAACAGAGTAAGGTATGAACAAATATTAGGTTGCAGGGAAAAGCATAAAAGGCTCAGAAGACTTGGAAAACAGCCTAAAGCTATGAGGATAAAGGAGTAATAATCCACCACAAACATTAACAATATCAGCAACTGACAAGAAGCTACGGTCAATGATACTATTATAGCTTTTAACTAAGTATATAAATTAATAGGCTAATACATTGCTAGAGTAAAGACTATGAGCTAATAATCTAAGGCAGGCAGCATGTTTTCATGGCATGAGTTGTATTACAGTGATGCCAAGAAGTTTGGGGTTGAGAATGAAATTAAAATGACACTTTTCGAAATGTGTCATTTAATCAAGGGCAAACTGTGGGTATGATTTGCCATGATTAAATAATATCAAAGGATAAAACAGTCTTTTAAACTATTCAATTGTATTACTAATTCAGAGATAGAATCTAACAGTTAAACCAGGCAAAGCTCCTTGTGTAAATTTTCCTGTTTGGTGGGCAAAACATCCCTTCCCATCACATAAAAAAATGTTGTCTAGATATTAAGCATAGAGTTCCTGTGAAATGTTAAAGTAATCCCACCTTAGTTAAATTTTACATGTGACTAAACTTCCCCCAGTCCCATGCTACCCTTTCCACATAACCCCAAACCATGCTTTTCTGTTCTCAGTTTTTCTACCTCTTTTATGGAGCCATTCCATAACTGACTTTTCATATTACACAGAAGATCAGTTTGCCATCTCAGGCACAATCACTGGTGCATGGAGTCCTGCATTCTGACCTCTGCACAGTGCCCCCAAAGGCAGAAGCCACTCATGTGTGCCCAGAACATTTCCTGATCATATCTCCTCTTACGGAGTCTGAATTACAGCACCATAGAAAACCATGTGTTTAATAGTAACTTGAATTGAATACATAAATTTAGCCTCCATGAAAGATGGTGGATTAATAAAGGTATTAAAACAATGAAACACATTGAATATGACCTGTACAAAGACAATCCATACAGCTTTCTCTATGTTTCTTTACTGTGATGCAAACAGATTACATATGAAGATAAGAATGAAGTTCACAGCACCAGCTTTAATGGTAGATTTTGCAAGCACACAACCCTCTGAATCGGGATAAGACACATACTTTTACACTGTTCTAATGATCTGGGGACAACCAGTAATTAGCAGCTGTATTTTCAGTCAGCTATCAGGTCGCTAAAATCATCCAGTTCTCCACATCAGGACACTTATACTTTTATTTCAACAACCCTGAGGCATGTGTTTATTAAGAGAAGAATTTGCAAGGTTAAAATCCCATGTTCTGCACACAGAATCCATTCTCTGAGGTCTTAAACAAAGTTTCACAGCACCCAAATGCTATTGAAATTTCATATTTACAGTGAACTCTACAATGACATCTTCAAGAAACAGAAGTATGAAAAGATTGAACATAACAAAAAAAAATTGATGACCTACACTGACTGCAGCCATCCCTTTAATAAATGGTTTAACTCTGGTGAGGTTATCTGGGTATTGTTTTCCCAAACACTATTGTGTACTGTCTTGCAGGTATACCAAAAATCAAACTCAGAACACGTTATGTAGATTCACTTCAAGGATATAAAATGAGGCCATCAATAACTGTTCCAATACTTACCTGTGCAAAATAACTGTAAGAGAAAACCTAAAACATAAATTATTTTTTTAAAAAGTTATGATTCTATTCTTCTAATATACAATGATATTTTCTAGTACCTTTGCCAATATTCCTTGGAGGTAGAGGAGGTGCACTGCTTGTAACAGGTACTGCAGGCTGAATGGGAGGTGGACTGCCACTGAGTATTGCTCCATATGTTTCATTCTGTAATATACTTGGCATAAATCCTCTTTGCTTGTCCTTAGCAATGTTCGCTGCATCTCTTGCCAAGGATGCTACATTAGGCTGAAGTTGGTTTGATCCAAGTTGGTAGAAGCTGACAGGTCTGTCCTCTCTCCGGTTGGGACTGGGTTGCTTTAACACAATAAAAAAGTACTCATTGATACCACATTAGTTATACTCATTTTATTTATTAGTTGATAGAAAGTTATTAGTTTCTAGAAAGAAAAAATGGCTTCTAAAATGCATTTTTGTTGCTTTTAATACATAACCTGAAACCTACAATCTGCCCATTTCAAGACAAAGTAACTATGCACCCTAACAACAACAAAAGATTAAAGGTGAATTGCACTTCAAAACTATTAATATATTCTCATTTCTTCTGTAGTACACTGCTACAAGACAATACTGTATCCCTATATACACAAGCCTATACTTCTACAGATAATCAGTACAGATTTTCAGACAGGATCAAGTAAAGTTTCCCTGCATCAAAATACCCAACAGTATTTTCAAAACTAAATAAACAACTGTAGGTCCTAAGACTTATCTGAAGTTCAGCAGAGCTAAATCCCAAATGGATGATCATGACTTCAAAACCCTGACAAGATTTCATCTGCTGTAGCTCAGCCCACAAAAACTGAGTAGCCAAAATTCCTCATTAACTCTTTAGCTCACTAGTATAACTGGATAAATTTGGGAGATTACTTAAATTGGCAGCTGGGATGAAAGATTGTTCATCCCACACACATTATCACATTGTATCCGATTAGCTGTTTTTGAGATTTACAGCAATCATTTGCACTTAGCATTATTCTTCCTGTTTTAACAGCAAGCATAGTCATTAGTGGTATCAAATGATAACTAAAATAGCTGGAGTTGCAAATTCATGTGGCTAGTACAGCAACAGGCTTTAACAATCCACAGCACAGAGAGCATAAATATACCTGTTGTTTTGATTTTTTAACTTTCTGATGTTTTTATTTTATATGTGAGAGTTTCTCACACTGCTTTATGTAAACACAGAACATGTTTTGTTAACTGTTTTTTTGGTTTTTATTCCTTTCTCCTGGGTGGAGAAGGTTTGATAGACTTTTCATTAACCAGTGTAGTTAGAGAGGTGGCAACCTCATCCTCCAATCCACAGTTATTCTCAAAACCCTATATAAACACTATGTGTAAATAAAACTTTCTTCTTTTTTCCCTGCCTGAAGAAGCAGTATCTGTGTGTTCTTGTCATGCTCTAGTGCAACATATACCTTCAGAAACAGTGCTAGATAAACATGCCATACTAACATATTGTCTGTAGGAAATTAAAATAATTTATAGTAATAGCATTTAGGCAGAATAAGGATTTACATCAACAGTATCACTAACAAGCAATTGATTTTCCGCTGAATACATTCAATGATTACTTCTGGATTGGTAGGACTTCTGGTATTACTTCTGGATGTCATGTAGGACATTTTGATATGCTATAGCACAGCATTATAGCTCCAAGATTTATCACATTTATGTACATGATAGTCCCTACACTTGCTTTGGTTTAGCAGACTCACTCCTCACTGGCTGACACTCTCCATTCCCTGATCTCTCCACTATCCTAGTTCTGGGACTTGTTTCAGTCCACACCTTCTTCTGCTTTCTAAACCAGCAGAAATTCTTTTTTGTGTTTATGATTCAGCTTTTCACTGGCTCTCCAAACTGAAGCAGTTCAATACAGGGACAAATGTGTGCCAGAGTGGAGGAAAAAGCTGAGGCAGGACCAGGCAGCCATGGTATACAACAACAGCAGAAACCAGCTGAATTATCTTAACCTTCTTTTAGGTTAGACTCTATCTTATATGAAATATTCTGGACTAAAAGAACTTAAATTTCAGACATAGATTACAAAACCTATTCAATTGTTTTACCAGCAAGACACATCCAATAGCTTGACATTTAAAAACAAAACTCTGATGTGATCCTAAGCAACAGCAGTATTCACCCATGCAAACAATGTAGTCACAGACACTGTGACTCTGTGATTAATAGTCCTTAATCACCTTTCATAAGTCCCTGCAGTATAACCCTATTAATAGTGGGCAGTGAAGTAGGAGCTTCATTATTTTAGCCACACTGCTGAGCAGCAGATACCTTCCTATATGAGATGGAGCACAGGGACTAGTCAAAAAAAACCCCAGTCAACTGCAGAAGGCAACTGGCAACAGTGAAGAAAGTGAAAGACAAGAACAGATCAAAAAACAAATTTAGATCATGCCAGAAAGTGATTTGTATTTGTAAATAACTAAAAACATTTACAGCTGGAAAAAATGAGACCTCTAAAGGTTTCAATCAGTTTTATCAAAATGATCACCATAACTATTGTTATTATCTGGAGGGTGATATAATATATAGGAATACATAAATAGGGAGATAGAGTATGCTCATGCAGAAGAACTGGATCTAGCAGCTCACAGATTCCAGATTCTTCCACAGATACTAAAATTTTAAGGAAAAATCTTAAGAAGAGTCTTCATACCTATAGTAAAAAGCAAAGTCATTGAAATAATTACAAACATCACACTTACACATACACGCGTACAGAAAAATAATGTTGATACAAACCTGCAGCTTTTCATCCACATCATCATCACTTTCATCCAGATCTTCATGAAGTAACCGCCATTCATATTCTACATGAACATGAGAATTAAATCTTCCAGACAGTGCTTGAGTAAGCTAAGGAAAAAAAAAGATGGCTGTTGACACTTATGTTATGGGCAGTACTTCTTTTAAAAAAAATATTTAAAAGCAAACCAAGTCCACAAATAGAAATAATCTTGATTTCAGCAATCTGGAAAGTTTTAAATTTACTGAAGTAAATTTAAATTAAGCTCTGTTACCAAATACAACACAAATAAATCAAAATTAACTAGACATTTCATTAACCATTGTAGATCCATTCTCCATTTTCTGATAAGAAGCACCACATTGTATTTGCTTTGATTTAGAAATTCCCATTCAAAAACATTAACTGCAATGGCAGTTTCCTTGAATCAGAGTAACTTATTAAGAAGCCTTGACCTCCCCCTAATATGATGGGGCATCCACAACTTCTCTGGCCAGCAAGACAACGGCCTTCATCCATGGCCTTCACTCATAAAAAGTACTTCAGTAATCAGATTTCAAGATGCTAAACACTTAGATTCATAGAATAATTTAGGTTGGACAAGACCTTTAAGATAATGAAGTCCAACCATGAACCGCCACATCCACCCCTAAACCACGGCTCTAAGTGCCACATCTACACCATTACTAAATACCTTCAGGAAAGGTGACTCAACCACTTCTTGCATTTGAAGAAAAATATTGGTTTCTTCTTAAAAGCATATGACTTTATGTAAGCATATGACTGTTTCTGAGGATATAACTATTTCTAGTATATCACTATTGCATCTGGAATATATTCATTGAATATTCAGCTGTAAACTGTTAAATGATCAGACATGAAATGCACACAGAATGACATGATACTCACCAACTCTTCACAGTGAGTATGTTTTAAACGTTTAGCTATATCAAGTGGTGTCTCTCCTGCTTCATTTGCTATATTACAGCAAAAAAAGAAATGTACGATGAGAGGTGTTGCTATTAACATATCCATTAATAAAGACAAACCTGCATAGTAAAGTGCTAGAGCAACACACTTGAAAACTCATCTCTTTCTTTCATAGGTAGGTCCAGCTCATATCAACCCTCTGAATATGACAAGCAGTAGCAATTCAACATGCCATATATACATACTAATGATAGCCATGAAATGGCAGTATTTAACTTGAAAACAAAACAGCAATTAAAAATCTAAATCTGTTTATAAACTAAGTGTAATATATATGTCAATTTTAAACTTGAAATAAACAGTGAATACTGATTCTCTAATAATGAAGATTATATTTACAGAATTATTATAAACAATGGAGGAGAAAATGCACTTATTCCAACTTCATTGTTTCTTATCTGAAGCAATGACAAATAGGAAATTGAAGTACACATTACCCTTTTACCTATTTCAATAGAAGCCTTCCCTCTCAGCAGCAGTTTGAGGCACTCAACGTTGTCTGTTAGACAGCAATAATGCAGGGCTGTGCTACCTTTACAGGTTTGCTTATCTAGATTGCCACTTTAGGAGTACAAGAAAGAAGAAAGGTAATTAAACATAAGTTTCCTACCCTATATTATTAAGCCACTCTCATTAGAAGATTTTCAAAGAATAAAATTACATTTGCAATTACAGCTTTAGTACTTTAGTATTTGTATTTATTTAGTATTTATATTACTTTACATAAAAGCAATGTCAATATTAGCTTTCCATACTTACCTGTTCTGCACTAAAAAGTCAACTATATGAAGGGATGTTCGATCAACTGATCTAACAGCAAGGTGCAGTGCTGTTTCATCTTGCTCCTAAGAATAAAATGAAAAAAGATATTTGTTTCTTCTTCTGAAGAAGAAGCCATTTTACTAAGACATTAATTAAATCAAATAAAACACGTAATTTCAAAATATTGAAACATGCTACCATTAAAACATCTGTGAAGACTGCCTGTGTCCCTTTTGTCCCTTTAAAGTCAATAAATAAATAAATAGATTGAAAACTAACGGATTATTGAATTATTTAATGTTTAACGTTTTATAAATTTAAAATAAGATAGTAATTGGAAACAATTTTAGATTAAACTATTTAGTATCTTTTTTTTTGTTGTTAAATTACATCATTAAAAGGACATGCATTCAGAACAGTGTTTCAGATATTATTTCAAATAATTTTTAATTAATGAATGCATATTGCAGTTACAGCAATTTGTCTAATAAAATTTACAACACTTACATGGCCATTGGCCAGTGGAATTTTTTCTGTGAGATCCACACCATCAGCATACACTTGAACTAATCCAAGAATGTCTCTTGATTTCACTGCTTCACAAAGAGCGTGCAATTTAGCTGCATTGTCTGCATGCTTCTTCCTTGCATATTTTCTCTCAATATACTTGGCAGTAATATAATCTTTTCTTGCATTCCTGAAATTGAATATGATTTACTTCTATAACTTTCAGCTGAAGATACACATTAGCATTTCCATAAATACATGCAAGCCATTTGAAGTAATTCATTATGATAATTTTTCTTTTTAAATATGCATGTAACTATGCAGTCTCATATTTCAAGTATGAAATGTAGTTACAGAAAATTAATCAAATATCCAATATGAAGATGGACCATGAATTCCTTCCTCCAAACTCTGTGATGATGTTGAGATCAAGACTATCCAGCTCTATGTACAGAAGATACACCAAAGCTTCATAATATTAGTTTATGTTGCCTTGCAGGTTTATGTTTACCTGACTTGGTACTCCTACACATGCTGGAAAGGGATGGAAGGCATGGGATCCAAAAAAAAAAAAA
>VXAX01001071.1:0-21370 GCA_013399835.1 Leptocoma aspasia | reverse complement strand
AAAAAAAAAAAAAAAAATCTATCTTATACCTCTGCACAGACTATCCAGGCCTTGAATTTTAACTCACAGCAGTATGTTCTTTAAACTCTTCATCACAACTGTAACAGGGAGGATGTGTTGGAGCTTTTAGTGACATTTCTAAACTGAGATGAAAACTTAGTCCTCCTGACTCAGCATGAGTTATCACTTCTGCTGTTGATGCCCAGTAACACATCTACTCCTCTTCCCATCACTGCAAGATTGGAGCTTGCTTGCCTCCCAAAGGCGTAACTCCTTACTAGCTCTTGGGACGTACACAGCATTGCACAGAAGACATTTAACAAAGTCACACCTCATCATCTAGATACTATATAATGGGCAAGAAGTAAAAAACCCCAATAAATAATAATAAATTGAATCAATGGATAACTCCTGTTCATAAAGCATTTGATAGTATTCAGGTTCTCATTTCAATAAAATAGCCCCAAATTTGATAAGCAGAGGTATTAAACTAAATTATATTTTTAATTACAAATGTTTAGAAGTGTTATTATATTGATTCAGCATATGGTAACATTATTAGTAATTTAAATTATTAATATTAATACTCTGCATTATTATTGATAGTAGTAGTCAAAAATTATCTAAACTGCCTTGTTTAACACTGGTTTTGTCAGAATGCTAAAAATCCATCTAATGTAAAATCAGCTTCATCCAGAGCCAATTCTTCTGCGTTCGTTTCTGCATTGTTTACTAGCTCATTTACGATGAGTTGTATCCAGCCAAGTAGGCAGCTGTCCTTGCTGTATCTCTGCCATCACTGTTCAGTGCTTTCGAGGAATTCAGTTAAATGTTCTGTCTTCATTCCACACAGACTTTGGTCCTAGGTGTAGTTTCTAAATGCTGTTCTACATCTTTCAAGTAAATGTGCACTTTATTACAATTTCTATTTTGTTTTCAAATAGCACAAAATTAATTGCTTTGGTTTTAATCCCTATCCTTGTATGTCTTTAAGGTTCCCAACAAATCATAGTTATTTTGTTTCTGTCCCACAAACCATGATTCAAAGAGTTGGTAAAATAGTCCTTACTATTAGAGAAGGTACAGTCAGATAAAACTCAATAAAACAGACATGCAAAGGATCAGAAGAAAGGTTTACTCCTCAGCTATAAGACCATAAATATTACACACCTTCCACGGCCTGCCAGTGCAAACCATAAGGGCACAGCCCCTTAGCAATATTAAATTAAATGCCTGCCTTTCTCAGAAGTAGTGGCTCTTTACTTACATATCGCTGCTTGGATTAGGTTTGACCACCTCATCAACTGGAAGACAGAATTCCATAATCTCATTTAATCCAGCATTCCCAATATTCTTTGCAAGCTGTTAAAAACAAAACAAAATCCCACAGTTCAATTAATAAACATGTTCAGTTATTAGCCACACACATAACAAGGGGAGAACAAGGGAAAATGAGAGTTGGGACCTCTTATTTCTGATTCCTTGGTGTGCTGCTATGTCAGCAACAACAAACAGATTAGGGACTTTTTTTGGATGTGACTTTTCAACTGGGATTTAGTACATGAACAAATAACTGCAGAATAATCCATCAAGACACCAGTTCATACAATAAATGCAAATACTTTGTGCTGGGTAAGAGCACACATACAAACTGTCATGAAGTAGCATGGATAAGTGGTAGCTTCTTTGTGTAGCAAAGCTGAATACATTTTCTTCCTTTGAAGATTAAAGTAGTCTTCTAAAATAATGCTAAGTAATTAATGGATTAAGTACATGTGAAGTCCTCCAATTTTTAATCTGAGGCACATTTATAGGTCAAACAGCTGCGTTCTTTTAAAAAGCAACTCAGGATAAAAATATTTGAAAACACAAAAAATATTAAGCCTCTACTAATTGGAGTTTTAAGATAAGAAAAAGTTTACAGTAGGACACTATGTTACAGGAGGTTCCCATAAGATTCAAAAATTAAGCTTTCTTAAATTGTGTTTATCCAGAGACAACTTCAGGATGCGAACATGTTGCTAAAGTGACAAAAAATATACTTCTGTTAGAAGTATTTTACAGTACTATATTTAAGTTAATAAAAGCAATTTGATTACCAGAAGTTCAGATGTTCCCAGCACATCTAATGTAAGTGACTGCATTCTGGAATAGTGAACACCAAGTTCTCTGTGGATTCCTGAGCATTCAATGCAAGTTAAAATTCCCAAATTTGTTGAAAGCCAGGTAGGATCTGAAACAGAAGGCACCCACAGAATTAAAATTTATTCAGGCAATTATTTCATCTAGAAAATGTAGAATACACACATGAAATTCTGTAAAATAAGATTTTTTTTACATTAATTATCTTATTTTTTTAATTTATGTCTTTACATTGACTCTACCTGGAAAAAAAAAACAGGATCTTTTTTAATGCTGAAAGAAGTGAAGAGGAGAATTTTTATTTTATTTTTGTGAAAGACATTGCTATCCAAGGGAGCCCATTAACCACTCCAGTTTGTCATTCTTCAAACAGCTTTCAGGAACTGCATTTTCCCACCACCATTATAATGGTGACCAGACACTCTCAACTGGGAATACAGGTGCATTTAAACTGAAAAAACAATCTTTACAGGGTTGGGGTTCTTTTGTACTTCAAATATAGACTTTAGACCAAGTGAAGCAGAAGTGATTCAGAAGTGCACACACAGCACACACTACAAGATTCTCACTCAACTACTTCAAAGATTCTAAGGCTCATCCCTCATAGCCCTTGACAGTCTTTTCTCCTGGTATTTTTCATTTACTACATCATTCCCTCATCTTCCAGCCTAATAATTAATTTCTGAAGATTTAGACAGCTTAGCAATTAATTTGTTTGATAAAGGTTTGTTAGTTGCCATTTACACTCTCCTTTTTTAAGACAGCAGGCTTGACTCTTCCCACAGTCTTATACAATGCTTATTGCTGGAAGTAACTATCCATTTGTAAAGTGCATACAGCATCAGAGCTGATGTTTGCAGCTATAGTTTTATATCAAAAAACCCTAAGTCCTGCAGTGCCCCTGCAACATAAAAGAACACAAGAAACAGCAGGATTTTAAAAATAAATTGAAGAGGGTTAAAGTAGAAATTAATTGATCAACAAAACCAACACTGCCAACCATAGTCAGCAGGAGCATTCTTCTCAAAATGAGTACAGCCTTAGACATATTCCCTGTCTCACTTAGTCGAATGCGGAAAAAAAAAAAAGAAAAAAGGTGTATTAAGAAAATGTTCAAGGAACTTATGGCTGCTCAGTTTTACCTAAATCTTACATTATTTACCCATATTTTATGTAAGTTCATTTGATTCATGTAAGCAAAAGTTACAATTAGCAAAATATATGGGAGAAAAATAAGCTTCTTAGTAACTTTTCTCCCCTCTGATAATAAGCATATAGCAAATCAATCTTAGTAAAGTAGTCCCATTAAATTGTTAGCATATTCTACTATGTGTAGAATTTTTGTGACATAATGAATAAAAGTGAAAGTATAAAATATTAGCTTAAATATTCTCATGACACAAATAATTTTTACCAATTAGAAATATGCTTAATTGAGTCACCTTGTGCTCCACAGTCACAACAAACATCATTTCCAGTCATCCTCTGGACTTCAGATATAATTTCTTTTGTCAGTTCCTGGACAATATTATTTTCTCCTGTGTTATCATCTCCTTTGAATGCATTATTTAAAGCTTCCTCTTTGCTGTTTTGTAGCACAGACGTCCATCTAAAATGGCAGTAATATTTTGCTATTAAGTGTTATGGCACTTCTGAAGTTCAAAGTAAGTCTCAGTAGATCAGCAATGTCAAGAATAAAATTAGCAAAGTAACTCACATTTGACATTCCTGTTCATCCTCTGCTTGAAAGTGGTATGTTCTGTCATCTGCACAATAAATAATTCACACACTGATTAAAAAAAGTTATTGAAAAACTCATCTTGCAGAAATCTCTCAATTAAATCTAAGATTAATTGATTCCTGTGGTCTCTATTCTCATGACTGGAGTGTGTTGATAGACAAAAAGTCTATTTAAGAAGTTTCACCTTACTACCTACAGTTCATCTATGATTACATCCGTGTTTACACAAGGTGGCTTGTTGCATTTTAAACAGAAGCTGCTTTCTTCAGTGCTGTGCTTCTATCACAAAGGCAGCAGGAGAGCAAAGGAAATGTTCCATGTTCTGGATATAACCTCTATAATCACAAGTATAAAGTTCTGCTGGGAGGGAGGGGAGTAAAATATAGAGTCCATATTTGAGTTTATTTGTGTATGTAAGAAAGACTTAGAGTTCAAATGAGCTCTTAAAACCCAGTACTCAAAAACTTCAAAAGAAATCTGCCAGACACAAAGTCCAAACTACAACCAGCATGAGCCCCAAGCTGTTTCAATTAAACTAAGCTCACAGTTTTTAATCTACTACTACTTTTCTAATTCTAAGCATTATTATCATAGTGTACTACTAAAGAAAAAAGCATAATACATTGTAAGTCTATGAAGAATAAGATATGATACAGCTTAATGACTGAGCTGGAGTGAAAACAGTTGATGAGAACAACAGAGGTAAAGCTACTGGCAAAAATATTCTAGAGATGAAAATTTCTAAAATTTGAAAAATATTCAGGCTAAAAGGTATTAAAAGATAGCTTCAAACTATCATGGAAAATATTAAGACAGTGAAGGTATATGAAAGAACAGAAAGGAAAGTGTTACATTATGAGATTTTGTCTGGCCATGATACAGCAATTTGCATTTTGTAAAGAACAAGGAATTTTTTTTAACTCTACAGTAAAACAGAGTGAAAAAGTCATCTAGAGAAGGCTAAGAGGCCAGCTAAGCCTTTTCAAGTGTGTGGTAACATTGCAATAAGCTGATACTGGGCAAAACACGACATGGTCATCAACAAAGAAAGAAAGTGCAAAAGTAAACAGGGAAGCCCAGTTGCTTGAGCAGAAATGAATTAGCTGTATGTTGCACACAAGCATTCGAGTCTATTCACATAAGCAGCACAGCTTACATTTACAAATGCAGAAGAACTTTATGCTTCAATAAAGGAACAAATGAGGAATATATTTATATTCTTCTCCCCAGCTAATTTGAGATACATATTTCAGTAAAATATCCTAGTTAGAAAACAAAGGAAACATTCTACTACACAATTTCATATCATCCCATTCTGATCCAAAATTTATTCAGTTTTGGTGGGTTTAACATGTAGATTCTTTATCTCACTTTTCTATCTATTATGAGATAATAAAACCAAAAAATGTGTTTAGTATTTTCTTCACAGTTGCATAGCAACCACCACACTTAACTTTTAAAAAGTTTTACAAGCATCTTTTGATCTTGTGTGAAAGTTGTAACTTTTCAAGATGACCAGCTAGGACATTTTTAGTATGAAGAGTGATGCCATAGCAAAAAATAGTTACTCTGCTGTAAGACAGCAAAAAATTAAATAGACAAAAGAAGCTAAGACAGCTTTTAAATACATGTGGTTTTCCAAAGAAACAGGTGCAGTTAGTTGCATTATGCTAAAATAACTGAATGGTCAAACTGTCATAGGAAGGACATTTCATAAAGGGAAGCATTCTACAATGGCAAAAATGTTCTAGTGGATTACTGACACATCTACAGAAATAATGCAAAATTCTGCTATGAGTTGCAAGTAAAAAGACCTGAACAACAAACCTACGTGATATGAGGTCAAAACACTTTTTCTCCTCTGGGTTTGTTTTCACTTGGCAGGTTAGCAGATTGAGCTTTGCTGGAGGTCGGTTAGCCTATTTGAAGATAAAACATACACATTTTAGTATATCCATACTGACTGAACGCTGCAGATTGAAAGCACAGGATAACGTCCCACTTGCCAAAAAGACTTGACAAATGGCTCTTAAATTTTTAAGGTTCCCAGGTTTTCATTCATGTTTTCTTCTCCATCATGGTTCATAAGCTACTTTTATTTGACTATTTTGTTTACTGGTAACTGGATCGACACTAGAATTGTGAAAGGAAGAAGGGTAGAATCTCTTTAATGACCACTAACCAGGAACACTTACCTGAAGGAACTGGGTATGAAAAAGAGACAGGTTCATCCTTATATTTAATCTCCTAACATTCAGACATTTAGTTTTAAAAAATTACTTGTTTAGTTTTCAGTAATTAATTATTTTGACTTCTGCTAATGTCTTTAAGGGGTCCTCAGATAACCAGTTAAGAACAAATGCTGAATCTTTAAATCAGTAAAGGGAACCAAGTGAAGGAAAATAAGTTTTCACAGAGAAGTCTTGCAGTAAACATATGTAAAAGTAAACTGAGCTAGCTGATTACTAAAAAATCTAGTGAAATAATGCATATTTTATAATGGTATATATTTTCTAGTCAAGTTCCTCTCAGCTATTTGAGTTCCTTTTTGAACAGAAAGTGACAGTGTTCTACTAAGAGCTAGATTCACAAGGAACCTGCATTTTGAGAGACTCATAAAGACTACAAAGACTTTTCAAATGGCACCTCTGCACTCTTCTTTCCCTTAACTTACCTGCACTACAGACCTGGGGTAGGACCTAGAAAGACTTGTTTGCAACCTTGACTTGAGGAATGGCTTTCACTTCCTACAACTGATAACTAGTTTCACTCTTCTTTTAGAATAATTGAATCAGAAAGCAGATTTAACTAGTCAATCTTTGCTCTAAACAATAATATCTAAAAGATTGTAATTTAAACCATTAGGAAAGAACTATTATAATGATAGCAATATTCACAAAGACGTTACCTCACTTATTGTATTCTAACAATATTTATAGACTAAGTTGCTAAAATAAGATTTAAATATCTAAACAAAACTATTACCAAATGAAGCTGTACTATCACATAATGTTATTAACTTGCAATGAATCATAAGAAATATAGACATTCTCACAATCTCATCTAAATTGATCGATGAAAATATTTAAATCAAAAACACAAGGGACAATAAGTCAAAAGATTACAGATTCCCTTGAAACAATCTGATAAAACAATATAGCTGGCCAAAAAACAACAGTATCATTATATCTGAAGACCAGTTAAAAAAAGAATCAAAACCATGGACAAACATAAGCAAGGAAACAACTATGTATTTTTTTTCCTGTTAGGAAAAAAAAGAAGCATGGTGTCCTTGAAAAATAGCAGGCTCATGCTTTGCCCAGCATAAGCAGCAGACAAAACAAAGTCATGCAAGCTTTGAAACAATAAATGTGCAGGTCACTTGCTGGGCAATGTAAAACAAATTATACCCAAGAGAGGTTTTGGAGGCAGCAATTATTGACAATCACATTGTATTTCCTGCCTAATAAATAGCTTTTCAAATTCCAGGCTTCCTTTTAGTAGTATAAGTGCATACAGTTTTAATTATTTAGTTATAAATTATATATACATATATAAAAATATTTATAAATTATTAATTATATAGACACTTGGTGACTCATATATACCTTTCTCACAGGCTCTATCAGAATGTAAAAATGCAATTCATGTTTAAGAGAAAATGCCCTCCCCCCAAGACTTTGGATCTGAAGTACATTTGGGACCTAATTAGTTTTCTCTAACCTATGAAATATGAAGCAGTAAATGAATGCAGTAAAATGCTTCAGAGGGGTCTGAAGGAGCAATGCACACAGGACTTGTCCCTCTGGACAGGAGAATGTAGCAGAAGAGCTCAGTATCACAATCTGACAACCCAAAGAAATGGCTGCAACAACAATAACATATCCTGGGCAAATATGCTGATCTTGGAATCCATACATATTCTCGAACTTTTATCTGAAGAACTCCTAACCTGAAGTCAGCATTAATAAGAGTATTAAAAACTCTGTGCATGTGGCTGATAGCACCTCATTCATGCTTCCATCCTGCAGCCGAGTAACAGCTTTTCTCCAGCAGCCTCCCTGGCCTGTGCCCGTTGCTTGTGGACAACACACTTCCATCACATGGCAGGTGCTGCCTGGGGAGAAGTTGAAGCTTAAAGACAAAGGGAGGTAAGGCTGTGTGAGCTCCTTAGACACACTGATTCAGACACTTGGCAGGATTAGGAGACACTAGACATGGAAAAGACTAACAAATGTAACTACTATTACACTGCTTGTTTGAAACCTCTGAGATTCACTTTCCTGATCAAGTCTCTGATTAAATTTCAGACTACTGCTGAGTTTTTGGACACCCACGTTAACATGCCATCATCCTCAAAAGTGCTGCCACCTTTCATGCCATACACACACCTGAGCATTAACTCTTATTCCTTCCTGCAGAAATAGCAACCCTCTCTCCATCAAAACTGACTTATAAACTGTTCTAGCAACAAACAGAAGTGTAGGAATAAAAAAGTTAGGCCTCTGAGACAATACAGGAGATATTGAGCTGATTTTACAAAAGGCATGAGCAAATATGTCTACTTAACAGACTGGCTAGCTGATTTCATCATGCATTTTTTCTGGATATCAGTGATCAACTTCAGAATAAAAAGATGAAATATGACTGTTTTGCCTTCAGATTGTGGTTTTAATCATCATGGTAAGATTTTCAGCAGTAAAGAAAGACCAACCAAAGAAGTTTTGGTAAGGAGTCTCTTATATTCTTTCCTTTGCAAACAACCAGTGAACCTTCTTTAAACACAAATCCAGCTTTGAGGAGTCTGACATTTCTGAAATCTTTTTGCCTTGTGACTTCTTGATCTGGAAAGAACTTAGGAATTCCTAATTACATGTTTCAATCTTCTTCTATCATTGTTTTTTCAACCATGTACGTTAAATGTACAAATGCTGATTTCTTTGAAGCTTTTAGCTGTCTAAAAGTATAACTTCTGCACAAATGCCAATGCAGGCAGGCACATGCAGGGTCATAGCTGGGTGACTGACAGAGAACCAAACATATTCTCTCCATCCATTATGAGAGCATTTGGCAGGCAAGTTACAGCACGTGCAATTGCTTGAAGATAGCTGTTCTAGAGACTGACAAAGTAGTCCCTCATAAAGAGAGGCTACATGACCAAAGAAGAGAAATCCACGAAGGATACTTAGTCCTTAAAGGAGAAGTATTTACAAATTTGTATTTGATAAAGAAAGCAAAACTGACAACTGAATTTCTGAGATTTTGACAAACTGCTGGGATGAGAGAATAATATATCACATTTCAGAGACTAGGAGATATCAACCCCTCAATGTTGTTCCTTCCAAATTCTCAGAAGACATTCAGAGCAGCCTAGAAAATTTTTACTAACAAAAATCACTTCTACCTGTTTCAGTGTCTGTGAAACATTCATTAATTTTTTACATAAAGCTGTCATTAATATATAAGGGGGAAGTGAGCAAATAAGTGAAAATACCTTTTAGGAGTATATTTTAAAACAAGAAGGGACTTTGCTAATGTAATAGAAAAACATTGAGACCAAACCTGTGAAATGCACCTATCTAAATTCACATTTGAATATCTGCCTTAGGAACTGATTTCTAGCTATGGCTCCACTGATTTCAGTGGGAACCTACTGCTCCTAAAAATGTCAGACCATCTGGTAGACAGCTTATAAAAAGAGAAGAAAACAGTATCTTGATAGACTGAGTAACTGTACTTGCAAGTGAAAGTTTTCAAATTCTGCTCCACAAGTGGATTTTGTAGCCTCTGCCAGCTCGGAGCTGCCCCAACTACATTCCTTCTGGTACCAGTACAGCATGTCCAACATGAAGCACAATCACAGCACATGGAGATACCAGCGTAGAATACATCAACAGACTTCTCTCCCATAAAGACACACTCCTACACACCAAATGAGACGAGGCATAAACATCTGGACAATTCCATAGTAATGACTCTACTTCGCAGGCTTGACTTCACACTCCTCCTTAACTCCTGATTATCAATTCTGAAGGCAGCAGCTTGTGCTTAGATGCACAAATGAGAGATTGATTCATTTTTGCTGCCAGGGTCAACTTGTAGTCATAGCAACAGGCATAACAGGATGAAGAACAGAACAGTTCATAACAGGAACAAGAAACAGGACTGTTTATTAGACCAAGAATGGGAAATAGTGTCACTGAGTTATTTTCTGCCTCAAGAAACTTTCTTAAAAAGTTTTGAGAAAACAATATAAAAAATGTTACAGGAAAGAAAAACCAAGTTGAAGGCAAAGTGCAAAAGGTCCAAACCATGAAAGCATAAAGTTTTAAAGTTTTAACAAATGTTTAATAGTTAATGTGTTCAAATATTGGTAGCAGTAATAAAGAGGAATTTGTAATTCTCTATTTCCTGTCATTTTGGTAGAAGTTGCTTTTAGACTTGATTTTCTCCAACAGCTACTCCTAAGGAGCTAACAGACTACCATACAGCAGCAAATCTGGGGGAGAAAAGCAATTCAGCATATTCTCAGTTTATCTTGCAAATATAAAAAGTTGTTTAACTGATATCTAAAAAGTGGCTTAATGCCCAACCATACCTTAAAAAAAAATTAAATTTTTTATTTTTAGACAGCCTGGTAAAATATGAACATTTACATGAAGCGAGTCATTAAAAATGCCTTTTTTCCCCATTAACAGTAATGAACATTAAAATAGCTGTATTTTTAGATACTGTGTATGTCTTGATATAGTTCTAAAAGGCTGCCTTAAAAAATATATCCCTCATATTCAAAACACTGCATATCAGGAATCTAGCTAATTCCAAATCATAAATATAGACCAGCATAGCTTGCCTTTCTGTATTAGCAACCATGTACATAAAATACTGTAAACAAATACTTACTGTACCATGGGAAATTGTAAGAAAGCCATTTTTAACTGAGCACTTCCTTTTCTGCCACACTTTTCTGATTCTAGTTTAAAGGGGAAAAAAAGGTGACAGTTTTAAACATATTTTGTATTACATTGCTTGAGCTCTTAGGACCTAATATTTCTCCCAGCAACCTCCAGCTGTACTCACCCATCACTTTTCTTGTACAGACTGCCACTCCGCTCGGTGCCATGTTCCTTGTTTCCCTGAGGCTGATGTAAACTGTAAGCTGTACTCTGACGAATCTGAGAATCCTGAAATAATCAACAGCAATTTGTGACGGATTCCACACTTTCAACCAAACTACTCCCCCATTAACAAGTTTCATAGCTTTTCCTTCCTGCTCTAATCCAACAGGCCAAATGAAGCACAATTTTCCTCCTCAATGAGAGAGAACAAGATCCATTTCTTTTTTCCGAGGGCACAAAAAACATTTGAGAAGTATCCATTATCAGCACCTGCCAAAATATTTTTACTTGCTTTTATTTAGATTTACTCTCGGCCTTAATATATAGGTGTTTTAACCCAAAACTTAATTGAGCAGTGGCCTTTCCAACTCATGTAAACACAGCAAGGTACAAACACTGAAGACTATTATTACCTGCAATTGCTAGTGTACTCTTCCACTGAAAAAAATAATTACATACATCAATTTGAAGAAGTGATTTTCTTTGTGAAACTGAGTCAAGTTATTGTCTGAAAAGCAGAAGAGTCCTCCTGGAAACATAGTTCAGAAGTCATACAGGAAAACTGAAAAGTCATTTCCAAAAAAGAATAATTTAAAGCAATATATCTGGAAGAAAGTAGAATTCTGAGACAGGAAAAGACAAGGATTAATTGAACCCTTCTCACTGCTCTCAGAACTACCCACAGGCAGGACCCACTGCTGCAAGAGTCCAACTTCTTAAAAAATAAGAACCTGAAAATGAGGAATCTGATGTGTCACACTATACTAACAGCAGTAATGTGACAGAATGAACTTTTAAATGCACACAGTAACAATGACTATTACTTAAAATTTTCATTTTTTTCATTTCTACTGTCATTGCTCTATGGACATAATTACTCTTGTGCTATATATGGCATAAAATACAAGTATAGGAATAAATACAATAAGGAATAAACACACAAAGCAGCTCACTGACATGGCTATGAGCTATTCTAAACATGATGCTAAGGACAGAGCTCCCACCTACACCTCTCTTCAGAGCACTTAGTACTCCACACCTCCAAGTTGCAGGATTTCAGGCTCATCCTGAATACACTGCTGGAGCTCAGTGGTCCTGAGAGCCATGAGCTGAGCTCTGCACAGGCTGCAGCACTCTTTAGTGCTCCTTTTCAAGAGAAGCAACCTGTGCCCTCTCCCTGCCTCTCAGCAAGTGATCCAGGAAGCCATACCAGGTAGCTACAACATCATCTGAGCCTTTTAAAGGTCCTAAAGAACTACCACTTAGCTGTCTGTGCCTGACAAAGCATCTCTTTAGACTTAAACCGGTCTGTTTATTGTTCCTTTCTAGTTTGTTTACACACAATTATTTGGTTTTGCACTCTGCACAACATAAAGCCAGAACAACATTTTTTAAATATTCCAGTCACTCATTAAAAGCCGCTGCATGCATACAGGTACTGACTTTTGAAGAAAATCTGATCTGACACTGCCTATTGTGCCCTACCAATGCCTTGATCTCTGCCTCCCATTAGCCAGTAAAGGAACTCCATTCACAAGATTAGAGGCCTGACAGGAAATTAATTTCAGTTCTCCCCATCCTCAGTTATGTAAAGATTACTGATGACCTCTAACACCTGCTCATAGCACCATTCCCATTACTTTAGTCTGTGCTGCTACTTTTTGTGCATTATTTTCTGCCTCATTTCAGCTACCTCCCTTCATCTGTTTATGCTCAGCTGCTGTGTTTGGCCAAACTGGCAAACCAATAATACAAGCTTCCTGCCTCATTTCAGGAGGAGAGGAAGCTGAAGCAGCTGACATGTATTTCCACACATTCATGACTATGAACAGTATATAAAATATTTAATACTCTTTCATGAAAAGATCTTAAGGACAAACATATTGTCCATTTTAAATTCTCAGTTCAGGTCATGTCCAGATCAACACTGTCCAATGTAGTTGCCAAATGATGGTTTTCTACAGCTGTCTGACAAGAAGTTCATGATTTTGATCCAGCTCCTAAGGGACGGTAACCACCTCACAAATCACCATCACAATTAACATCCTTCCTTTCAGCATGCCTTTTCCATAAGCAGGCACTCCAAGGATCTTCCTTTATTTCTGGTTTGCATACTGCACAAAACAGAGATACAAATCACAGATAACAGGGTCAGAGCCAATAGCCTCATCGGAGGACCAGAAACAATGTACATTACCCTATGGGAGGAAATGGATCACTGCAGGCTAGAGGACACACAACTAGTAAAGGGTATTGTCATTTTAAGTATATCTTGAACATAAGACCAGAACAGGCTGAAGTACACAAGCCTAAGAAACTGAACTTTAACCACTTTATCAACTTTGAAATGCAGATAGGCCTATAAAAAGAGCTGAGTCATTTAAAATTTGCATCATGTTCTTAGTGAATCACTTCGCTGACCATAGAAAGGTTTGAAATTCTTTCTTCCAAAGTCTATAAAGATATACTGACTTCTAAGTCAAGCTGAACAGCAGATCTAAACATTAAAGAAATGTGAAAACAGTATTCTCTAAAGATGGTCTGTGACTACTGATAAGAGATATTCTAAGGTCCTATTTATCAGCCCCACTACGTGAACACAAGAAAACTTTTCATACAAGGTGCTTCAAACCTATACACAACAAATTTTGGCAAGCCATTCCAGAGCTCCCATGGAGCAGGATTTTTAAACTGTTTAGATCACTCCTGTGTGTAAAGCTGCCAAAAAAAATCTCTTATAGCTCTCCCAGAGCCTGAGCTTCTCTGACATTTGCAGGATCATTGCCATGAGGACGTTCCAGAGATCCATCCCTTATCTATCCCATCCCTATCCCTATTACAGCCCCACAGTCTCCAAAAGATGTATCTAACAGAACTCCCTGCAGGCAACCTTTCCTATAGCAAAACTACCATAATGTTTGTCAAGAAACACATTTATCCTATTTTGCAGTGGCCTAAATAGATTATAGGTTCTACTAAAGAAGCAGAAATGAATCTAAACACTACAGTCACAGGAGGTGACCTCACCCAAGGTCATGGGAATAAGAACAGTTAAGGCAATACAACTCTAAGGTTGACTCTGAAACTTGCAGAACTTCTACACTTGAAAAATAAAAGCTTAAAAATTAAAAATTATGAAGGTGTACACAAAATGACATTTCAAAAAGAAGTTTCAATACAAACCAGGTTTGAGGAAGTTGTGTGCAGGAAGAAACTATGCATATAGGCACAACAAAAAAAGGTTCACTAAGAGTGCTTGTGCATGTTCAATTTTTTAAACACAACAGGGACAATATTTGTCAACATTCTGTCATTTCATACATGAAGTCCATTTTAATTAAAAATACATATATCTTCAAAATCTTGCAAGAACATCAAATCAAGCAACTGGATTTAATTTCCAAAAGAAAGTATACAGGAAACCACCAATTTGTCTTATAACAATTTTCTTTCCCAAGAACAATCTGATAAATTTTTTATAATGGTTTTTTTTGGTTTTGTTTTTCGGGTTTTTTTGGTAATAAAATATATCAAAGACGAGAAAGAACCAGTCTTTTCGTGCCAACAGACAAAAGCTCAAAGGAAATCCAGTTTCTTGAAATCTGAATGGAAATCATGCCACTACTTTCATTAAAACATAGTAACACTTACTCTCCTAGACTTCGGTCACAAAATGTAAATGCATTTCAGGAAGGAAAAAGAAATCAGTTATAGTAAAGAAAATTACAGTGCAACAAGAATAATATTAGTGGGCTGTACAGTAAATTATATAAGAACTCTTTGGCATCCCACTGATTAACTAATGTTTTCAAAAAGCTTTAAAAATAATTATAGTAATTCTCATCCTCTGCTGGTAGGCATCTATATCTAAATTTGAAGAATTAATAAATAATGACTATAGTATAAAGCACTTTTTTATACTTGTATTTTTAAATGTCACAAACCCAGTAGAAATAATAAATTTATGTGTATTATTAATTTTTGAATATGTGAAAAAATGTGTACTTATCACATCTTCCATATATATTTAATATCAGTATCACTGATAGACATTCCCAGCAACCATGAAAGCCAACTACTGCTATCTCTCTTGAGCACAGACCCAGTTAAAAGAGGACACCTGCTAACACATCCTAAACAGCAAAGGCTCCTTCTTGGGAGTGGGCAATCAATGGCTAACCCAAAGCAGTCTCCACTTCCAAAAGGTTCCCTAGTCTCTCATTCTACTAAGCTGGAATTTGGAAGTTTTTGGCAAATCAGTGAGCCCTGAATGCCAGGCAGAATCTAAGGAAGTGCCTGCTGATCTTGTGGGACTTCGTACACAATGGTCATTATCACTAGCTTCCCAAGGTAACAAAGTGAAGAGTGTTCGAGACTGCTCCAAATGCCTGTCAGCAAGTCACAGAGTCACATGGATTTGGGCTGGGACGGGCCTTTAAAGATCAGGTCCAACCCCTGGCTGTGGGTAAGGACATCTTTCACTAGACTGCATTTCTCAACAACCATCATCTGTCACTAGTAAAAGCTAGGAGTCACCATAACTTTTATGGGAAGATCAAAGCAAGACCGGAAAAGATCAAGGAAGTCTGAGCTCTGTAGACTAAACTATTTCATTGTGATCCCTCTCAGAAAAAGAATCTGAAAAGGAGGGGGGCTGAAGAGGAGGCACTAGCAATCTGAAACAAAAGTAGACCCAGTATTTAGGATTACATTATACAAGAGAGGCTTACTTCCAGATCAGAGTTTGAAACCACTGCAGAATTCATTAAATCTAACGGCAATCGTAATTGGAACTCAAAAAATACTTATTAGGTTGCCAAACTGACCCAGCTCTTGCACATCTGAACACTGGCATTTTGCAGCCAAGTAGCAAACTTGATTGTCATTTTTGCAGATGATGACAGAGGTGTTTTGGGATTTGAAGTTCAGTTTTACATAATCATTATACAGTTTGGAATAATATTGTGAGATAAGGTTCTATGAATAGGGTCTTGATATTGCCCAAGTTCTTTCATTCTCAGTTTGAGCAACAGGGCACCATCTGAAGTATTTTACAATACCGGTAACAAAAAGAAATTATTTTTCAGTCACTGTCATACTTTTAGTGGGCATTCATTTTTTTTTAAAAATGCCTTTGTCAGAAAGATTCAACATCAGCCTCAAAAACAAAGATGAATGAACAAAAAGAATTAAATGCCTGATAAAAGGTAAAATAACTTTATTTTGAATATTAACATTACATTACAAGTAATTAAAATAGGTATCCTAAAGTTAAACCACCTTATATGCTCACCTCTTTCTGATCAACTTGGAGTGCTGATTTTAAAATATCTCTGAGCTGTGTTAACTGTCTTCGCTCTTCATCTTGTGCTTGTTTAATCTTGAATGAAGAAAAACACAGGTTAAAAATAACATTGTTTTTCAATGCAGGTCTTTCAAATTTGCTGCTTAATTAGTTCATTTTTGAGAAATATTCAGCAAGAATGAAAGCTAAGAGAAAAGATAATGTGATCAGTTTATTTTCCCTTGTATCCTCAGAAAACTTGATAATGGTTAGGATATTGCTGGGTTAAGACTTTGATATGCCTCACAATGCTCTTGCTTCCTTGTGTTCCGTTTGAAACCACATATTATTTTTCCACTTAATAAACACTTTTGAGCAAAGGCTATTTTCACAACATTTTACACAGTGGAGTCCTGAACTGAAACTAAGACTTCTTAATGCCACATTAAAACAAGACTTTACCAACAACCTACTCTAAACCTTAAATGCTGACTATTAAAGCAGTCAGGCAACCTGAACCAAAATGATCATGCTTCTACTATAAAAAACTAAATTTACCACACCAACTTGAAATGTTGCTACTCACTGTATAAAGATCTGTGGAGAGTGTCTCAATTGAAGGTTTAAGACTTTCAACTGCTTTTAACCCATCCTGAAAGAAACTTAAAAAGAAAAGCAAAAAGCAAGCTGTTATGAAGCTTTACTTTGTATTTTCTGCTTTAAAAGTTGCCAAAGTAAGACATGCATATTATTAGGCCATGCCTTAAACTTCAAAACAGTAAACTTTTTTTTAATCCATCTTTGACTGATCCACCTCTTTATTTACATCATAGCTTATTCTAATATGCAAAATCTCCAATTAGATTCAGAACTGCCACAATCCACTGCCACATAGATTTTCCTCATTCTCACCTCAAATAAAAGTTCTCATCAGACTTTGTGGAGGCCCAGAACAAATAAGATTCATTTGCAGAACAGCAAAACCTCTGGTAGATATAAAATAATTGTGATTTCTTGAACCCACTACTAAAGGAAAACCCCTTTGCTTCCCAAGCATTAATTATGGTCTATATGCTACATCTTTCTGTAGTACATGCATTTTGCAATGGCAGAGTAATTCTATCTATGCCAAGTATTCCAGTTCTTAAAAAATGTAATTTGAGATTTAAAAAATAAATTTTAAGAAATCACAGTTATATGCATATTCGATTAAATATTGCTGCACTGTTCACAACATAAAATATTTTCATTCTGGGAAGCAGTCATGAAAGTGACAATACAACTCAGCATTTACATTGCTAAAATGTTATGAAATGGACAGAGCGGTTTAATGACACACTACAAGTGAAACTGATTTCAAAAGCAGCACAGTTATTTAAGGAAAAAATACATAGACGCAGACTGGTGTTATAAGATGAAAACTTAACTAATTTCAACAGGTTAGCAGTGGCTCTTTCAAGTTTATAGCTGTGACTTCATTGCTACATGACATATTTGTAACACTTTCAAAACACAAACAAAAGCACATAATTCTAACGAGAACTATGTGTTTTACTACTGGGTCCTCCTCCAATAAACTAGAAAAGGTGTGACTCTTTCAGTACCGTTTTATTCCACTGCTTATGCAACTTATTTTTCTTGAGCACAGAATTAATTTAGATGATTGTTAGATACACTCAAAGAAGTCCACCAAAACTAATGGACCACTAAGTAATAGATCAAACTAAAAGCCCTGTTTCAAGAGTAGTTTATAAACATGGCAAATTATTGTTCAGTATTCCTCTGGAACATATAACTATATTCAATGTAACAAGCTCGACCTCATTACATGTTTCACAATACAGTAACAAAAGCTACCACTAATCTGACAAAGGCAATTTGTCAAAAGACATCAGCAAGAAGAGCTGAATCTTAAGATTTTGAAAATTCTAGAAAAGTGTTATGAAGATGTCAAAAGCTGAAAACAAAACATTGTCCCAGTTAGTGCTGAGATAAAGAAAAGTAAAACATACTTGCACTGAGCATGAAAATACTTGATCAAGTTCTGAAGCAAGTCCACTCCTTTCTTAATCTTGATTTCATTGACTTTCAGCAGGTACTGTTAAAACAGTAATTCACAAAACAAGTTACTTATTACTGATACGGGATTTTTTTTTAACACTTTATATTTCAACAAGTTTTAACAGTCGCAGATTTACAAAACCTAAAATAAAATGCGGGAAAAAGTGCATTCAAGAGTTAAATCACACAAAAAGAATTCTTGTCACTGCTGACTTTTGATAGCCCGTGAGGATATTTCACTATGATTTGTTCGAATTGTTAGAATATCCTTTGGGGCTCCTAAGGAAAGCCTCTGTTAAAGAAAGCATGAAAGGGTTTGTGGAGTACATTTAGGAACCCATTCTTACACCTAGCAACACATCTAAAAATGTATCTCACTAGTTGTTAAACACATTGCTAAACAGATTTCATTAAGGAGGAAAGCAGTTTGCTAAAAAAAAAAGGATTATTTTAACAAGTTTTAAAATCTGCCTGTTGATGTTATAGTTTTCTTTATCAAATCCTTATACATGGTAATTACAACAAATTACAGTTTAGCAAGAGATTTTTCAGAGAATCTGCTGTCAAGTGCAAAAGAAGTGTAATTACTGTCCTTCTGCATAAGGCACAATCAAAGGCCACATTAAGTGGCAGCTCCTCCCCTGAACATTATAGCATAAAATATGCCAGCCATGCAAGCAGAAGTATGATTGATCAAATACCAAAGTCCTTAAGTGTCCATTAATTGACAACAAATTTTAACCCCAACTTAGCAAGTGACCTCCAAGCAAAGGAGTGAATGTCTTCTTAATGATGCTCTAATGCATCTGGGCTTCCCCTTCTCACGATACACCCTAAATGTTTTAAATCAACTAAAGTAAAGCAACATTCAAGTGCCAGCTTTCAATGTTGCAGCTTCTTATGCTGGTTCAGGTGAACAAATGATGAGCCTAAATGTATACGTGTGCACTGGATAGTATTTAGTTATAACAACGACCTCTCCAGCTCCTGTAAATTTAAAATGGAGCTCTAGGCATTTGGTATTCAGTTCACTTTCATAATTTATAGAGAACCAGTCTGTACTTATGATAAAACTTCAATATGTCACCCTTCTGACCTACTATCAAAACGAAAGTCCTCTTTCACGACTATTCAGAGGTAACCGAGTATAAACTTCTTTTCCTCAAAATCAGAAGAAATACAGGATACACTTCAGCTATTCCACATTTAAGGTAATTTGATCCAATTTCACAGACTCCACCTTCATTATCACTACAACGACTAAAGTGAACTCTTCCTTTATTGTGACACAGCAAGAGAGAAGCATCTGTTCCTAGTTGTTTCTTAGGAAGGATACAGCTGGGCAATTAGCTGACAACATCCATATGTTTATTTGTTACTCAAATCCCTTTATCAGTTTTGATCATTTTAGTCTAATTCTGTATAGGAATGTGAGCTTTTCTCTTATGTATGAGTGCATGTAGTTCCTAAGAGTAATATTCAGGACAAGTGCAGTTATGCTATGCTGGCATATGAGTCAAATTAGCTATCATCATCACAGGAAAGGCAGTAGAAACACCCATGGTGTATTTTTGGGTTAATGGGTACTAAAAAAGAACACAGCAACTTGAATTGCCAACCACAGAACCAGACATATCCTTAAATGAATTGAACCAAAAATATTCACATCAGATTTAACATACTGCAAAATCACAGAGATTTTGATTTGATTCAGAAACATTCTGAAACAACTTGAAAGACAACTGGATTCCATCCCTAGCGCTTTTTTCCTGTACCAGTTCAGCAGTGTGCTAGACTAGAGCCTCTCCTCATAATAACACAACAGCTGTCAGCACAGGGAACAATTCAGAGAATGATCAAGGGCTTAAAATAACTTACAGTGAAGCAGTAGTATAAAGACTTATTTATTATAACCTCTTAGTGGTTTATTTGCATTAATTTACCTGGTAAGTTAAATTAGAAAACACCTAAATTCCCTACAAAGTTTGCCCATCAGGATAATTAAAAAAATATGTTTTCACAAATGGAGTCAACAAACAACAAACAATTTTCCTTTAATATCAAAGCTACTCCTAAACAATTCCATTTTTCAAAATTTTCCTAAAAACAGCACCAGAACAATAATAATTTCACACCGAATCTTACCTCACACATCTGTAACTGGAAGAACCTTCTTTCTTTCTCCATCTCTTCTGCAATTTCAGCTCCACTTATTTCTGTACGAATCATCCCATGAAGCTTAGCATGCTCTTTTTTCTCCTTCTCTATTTTTGTACTATAAGGCAAAAAGCATCAGTCAATGAAGTGAGAAATCCACAGCCTCTCAGGAAATCAGATTATTTGCAAAGTCTACTGACAGACGAGGAGCCAAACTCCTGTAGCTTTGCATATGACTTACTTCCAGATGACATTTCATTTGAAATTTGACAATGACTAAAGATCAGCAATGACATACAGTAGCTGAAATCTAATTAATCATCTGTTAAAGTTATGTTCTGACAGATATTCCAAAAGACAGTCAATGAGAAGATCATACTAAGTTCTTGCTCCAAAGAAAGAAAATACAAGAAAAAATAATGAGCTTTAATTCAAAACATAGGGGGATGTTTAATCCCAACAGAGCAAACACTGGTTAACAAAGTTCAATTATGTCACCAGATTTATTGAGTCTTGCCTGTCATCAAGTCATCTTCTATATATACAGGGTTTCCTAAGCCAAAATCACAGTTGCTGTCTCTACTTGCTGCTAAGCCAGTTGGCACTGGGAATGCCGACCAGCCGGCTGTGTTGCAGACTTCAAAGTCTGCTAGACCAGCTGTCCTAATTCCCTAAAAGTTTCCATGAACATTTTCCAAGAGCTCTGAATAAAACAGGTTCTCCTGCAGAATATAAATGAATAATCAATGCCTGGCATATTCCCACAAATTCACTTCTGCATTTGTTAAAGCTATTCTCCATATTATTCCTAAATGCAGTAGCATAATTTGACAACCCAGTTAGACAAGTCTAATATAAAAAAAAAAA
>VXAX01001069.1:840114-850838 GCA_013399835.1 Leptocoma aspasia | reverse complement strand
CGGCGGTGCCCAAAGAAGGCGCTCCTGGCCCCGGCCCAGGTGAGCCGGGCCCGGCCGTATAAGGCGCGTCTGCCGAGCCCCCCCCGCCACCGCCCGCAGCCGGGGCCGAAATAATCCCCCGGCACCACCGGCCCCGTTAAGGGCAAAGCAGGTGGGGGCGGCCGGGAGCCCCGCGGGGCTCAGCGGGGCAGGGGGCGAGCCGCCCTCGGCTCCGCGGCCACCACGTGCCAAGGCTTGGGGCTGCGAAGGGAAACGCGTCTCTCCCGCGTCTTTCCCATAGCTGTAGGTGAGCCCAGGGGGAGAACGGGAGGTGGGAGAGAAGAAGTGACAAGGTAGATCCTTGGTTTGCAAGGCACATGGTGACAACCCATGCAAAACCCATAACTTTACACATCAGGTTAAGCCGTGCATCGTTTCCTTGCTGTGATTTAAAAATGGAAAATAAATGCACGGCATAACATCTGTCAGACAAATGCCTGAAGAGAAGCCCGGTAAAGGATTAATCCTGGTCTGATCCCAGAAGCCTGACGTAGTCCTGAATGCTGGTGCCATTACAAGTGCCCCTTGCTGGCCGCTGAGCTCGGCAACACGGGAACCCTTCAGCTATCCCTGTGGCTCACCCTTCCCAAAAGGAGTGCGGTCTCACAGGCAAGTCATCTGTGACCAGCTGAAGGTACTATGCAAGTGAAAAGGAACAGTTCATCTCCTTGAGCTATGGGTATTTAAGCAGAGATTCCATGTGGGATACTTGGAAGATTTTTCAGCTACTCGGTTTCCAACGGAAAGAAGAGGCAGTAATGCAAGCAGATTTGCAGCCCTGACTCTATGTTGATGCAAATCAACCTTCACGATCTTCTCTGAAGACACAATTGGTCAAGCGTAAATCCTTTGAAAATTTAGGGAGTCAGGCAAGAAGGAGGAGGAATAGTAGGCTAGAAGCACTGTGCTGTGAGGAGTCTCCTGCAAGTGAAGGTATTCCTGCAGGTGATTTCCTCCACTGCTAGGCAGAGCAGACAGCCCCAACAGAGAAGCAGACTTTTCTTCTCTGTTTAACTTCTGCATCCTCCAGGTTGGCAGCATTCCTCTTTACCTCTGGCAGCCATCTAATTCCTTCTGCTATAGATTTTGAATTCCTGTCAAGTTATTATATTAAAACGTGCTCTTCTCTCGCTCTGCTCCTGAACTTGTAGTATTTGTCAGTTCTGTCATCAACAACTGGCAGTACAAAAATCGGAAGCCAGAAAGCCTTAAAGGCATCACAGGCACCAAATCTGTTTACAGAACTGTAGTGCTTCATTGTGGTTTCCAAAATACGGTTGCTTTTGTTGAATCAGAAATCAAGTAACAGAAACCCGAACATCGCTGAAAGATAAACATCCTTAATCCTGCAGTGAAACATGATGCAAGCATAAACCCACTCTATCCCTTCTGTTCCCTTTTATTTTCTCTCTACCCCAATCTAGTTTACAGCAAAGTGCCCAAATGGCAATGTTAAATTCTCCCACTTCTGAGTAAAATACCATTTTCTGCAGGCAGATCTGATGTTTATCTGGATTCACTAAATGAATATGTTTTTTGTCTCAGAAAGCAGTTAGTTTCCAGTACAGGGCACAAAGAACTCACTATCCACCATGCATAGCTTCTGAAACTGATCACAAATGACAACTGATAAACTTTCCTGCTGCTCTGGCAACAACAAAGGATGCAAATGTGTACCTCCCATACTTCGTGTGCTCTCCCCTGCTGAGAAAAAAAACTATTTAAGAAACAATGTATATCCTTATTCAAGAGGAGCTATCCATCCGCCTTAGGCAGTTTTAACCCTCATCTTTTTGTCACAAGTTTGTTTTTGTTACACTTAGAAACAACCCAGAGCTGCGGCATTTGCCACCTTCCATATGCAGTGGTAAATGAAGGCATCCTCCTGGAGCAGTAATCTGAGACAGGAGCTCTGCACCAGCACAATTACATAATGAAGCAGAGGACAGAGAGGAGGAATAACCCTGAGTCCCAGACTCTTCAAACTTTCCAACAGGATAGAGAACCAGTTCAACATTACTAGTACGAGAACATTAAACATCTGTTTAGACATGGAAGTTATTTTAATGAGGCTTTGTTTAAGTAAACTCATTGTAAGTAGCCTTCTGTTTTGGCAATAGTCAGATGGAAAGCTGTTGTATTAAACGCCTCCCAACCCAGCAGTAGAGCAAAACAGTTAAAAACCCTACACAGCTCATCCTTTCCCAAAAACCTGGAGATGCTTTTACACCAACCATGATAAACATGATCCAGCAGAGAATCCAGGCACTTTGAAACAATGGATAAGGGTGATCAGAACTGCTTGCACCTGGAGCAAGTTTTCCAGGGCTTGCCCTGCCACTCTTGATGGAATACAGAGATCTGGCCAACAGCCTAGGAAGATATGAGATATCCCCAAAGTGATATATGGTGGGCAGTCAGTTAAAGAGATTCCTCTTCAAGCAAAATTCAAGAGTCTAGGAAAACTTAAGGCAGAACATATTTTGGCTGGGGCAAGCAATCATTTATTCTGTTAGTCCTTTTCTCCCAAAACCCTGCTAAGTTTATAGATGTGAAATCACCCTCAAAGTGGCATTCAGGCGAACACATGGAATTCTTCCATGGCTTTAAACGAGTGACTCCTTTGAAGCCGGAGTTGGGAGTTTTGCTCACACTTCTCAGCCATGCAAGACTGCAGAAGAGCAAAGTTTGCCGCTCAGAACTATCTTAGAAGATGACTGCTAGTGCATTTCTTTCCCATATTAGTTTGAACCTCTCTACATAAATCTATTCTTCCAAACATGTTCAGACTCTCAGCCCAGCTTACTGTATTAGTACAGGGAGGAGGGGAAGCCACGGAAGGAGAGCTGTGCTTTTAAAACTAGAAACTGGATTCTCTTCAACCAATTTAACTTCTGACCTTCTCAGCTGTTAGATCAAGTTGTTGCAGCAGGCATGGAGCCAGACAAGTAAAACATAAGGGCGTGCAAGTTGCTCTCCAGTTTCTGGCTCTCGAGCTACATGCAAAAGAAAGGTGCAACACATCAGATTGCAGTAACTTCTATTGAAAGACTAATTCTGTTGTTAATCAGAATAATTGAGAAATTGATTTTTTAAAAAAATTATTCCCATGTCAGACATAACAAACTGGGGCAGTGGGCTTAAAAAAGAAAAAGGGAAATTAGTAGTGCCTACCAGTAGAGACCAAGGAATGGAAGTAAGGAAGATCATGCTGTACTCCCACACTTTCATAACTGCTTTCGAGGTTTCTTCTGAGCCCAGGCACAAGCAGTTGCTGTGAATGACTGCATGGTGAGCTGCTAATCCCATTTCACATGTATGCTAGGAATAGCTTAAAGGGAAGTTAAACGGACACAATACTAAAATGTTTGGAAAAAGTTTAATTTAACAGATATGAACTGAAAGAATGGAGTATTTACTGGAGCAGAATGCTTTGAATGAAAGCTGTGTTTTATTGCTTTCTGTCACAGACAAGCTGAGTGATCAGTGACAAGCCAGTTATCCTTTTTGTGCAGGTAACCTTTAATGCAAAACTGAAATTACCTAGTTTCTGCAGCAAAACGTGTTGTACAAAGAAAGAGTGGAGTTATCTGACAGAATAACCCGTTGTTTCTTAAGTAAAGTACGCAGTCACCCAGCATTAATGTGTTCAGTATTTTCTCTGAACTGAAATCACAGCCCCAGTGGGGACAACACAAGTTTCCCACTGTCTGCAGTGGGTCCCTGCGTTTTACCATGTGTGTCTGTGTATCCTTGAATATCAGACAGGACACGTTCTAATCAAGATACAGAACAAAACAGTAAGTTTATGAAAGGCACAGAAAATGAAAGCTTTATTTTTACTTTGCCTGAAAACACAACTCTGTGTTCCCTGACTAAAGCATCCACGTCTATACATTTAAGACCAAGTATATTACTCATACAGACCTTATCACAAAGCTTTAGCAAAAAACCAAACAGAATATAAAAAAGTAAACATGAATTCAAGAGTTCATTAGAAAAAATATTTTAAAACCCCAGTGAGAATCATGCTTGTCCCTGAACGTAGAGTTCATAGTTTGCTTTTAACACAAATTCAAAGTAAGAGTTGTATTTCAAGTTGCCGAGTTCGTTTGCTTGAAGCAAGTCCTTCACCTCTGGTAAATACTCACTTAACTGAACTCCTACGAAAACAAAACCATTTATTATGACACTGATTAAAGTACTTTGCATTAGCAGTTAATATCATTTTTAAGTAAACACCCGTGCCTGCCTCACAGCTAAATTACTCTTTTGGAATTGGGAAGCTCTGATTCTATTATACATGTCAAGAAATACAATAAAGCTTAAGTAGCCTGTAAAAGAGAGTTAATTTTTTTTTATCCAGAGTTCAGTAATTTAATGATTAAACCTAAACTCCAAGTCTTTACATAACACTTCATCAAAATAAAAATAAATAATAAATAAAAGAAAGGAAAGAGAAAAGAAAGCTCAGTCATACAGTAACTACGTATCAGTTGCAACAGTTCCAGCATAGGGTGTGCAAGTCTTACAAATGCAAGGAAATTGACAAGATTGAACACACAAAACTGGAACTGTTCTGAAGTACTTAAGTTTTGTCTTTTTCACACACAGCCTTATGTGTTCTGCAAAAAGCTCCTATGCAGTACTATTTAAAACAGGATTTGACTCTCGGTTGCTTCCCTTCTCTCCCTGCCTCCTCCAGCTGTAAATTCCATGGCCATAACTTCCCATAGTCAGCTTTACGTGGAGAATGGGAGGTGTATTTTTTTTGTTTTGGCTTTTGGAGAGCGAAAACAGAAGCAAAAGAAAAAATTTGGCTAAAATAGATTAAGTTTTACTGAGCAACAGTCAATTAGTTACTATCCTGTACCTTACAAAAGACACATATTTACCTCCAGAGGACCTACTTTGCTGTACAGTAAGCAACAGCTAAATCTGTTGAGTGCTCTACAGAGTAAACAACTTAAAGATACTAAGATTATAACCAAGAAATCTGCTCATCTCTTATCCCCCTGAACAGTTTACAGAGATAGAATTAGCTCCAAATGATTTTAACTGCCTAGTGGAATGCATTTTTTATTACTCTGAGAATTTAATAATACTACTTTTTATATATTGATCTTAAGCAGCTTTTGAAACAACAATTTCAAGACACTCAATTATATTTAAGTATACCTTCTTTCAACAGCTTTTGTAGTATTTTCACAAATATACTGTCTTTAGATGCTTCAATTGGATCATCTCTACCATCTGAACAGGACCATCTGCAAGTCAAAGAATAATTCCGGGAAAGAATTACACAGACAAAATAATAGGAAAACTAACAAGAAAAAAACCCCACAGGAATATTAGATAAATCATCAAAGGTGATTAATACATGTCCATATGGAAGCCTTATGTGCTTGGTTACAGCTCAAAGCAAGAGGGTTTTTTCTACATCATGTTCATTATTCATTATTCCACTAAAACTGGAATGAAACTGCCCTACTATAATGTAGTCTAGTTACGAGAAGAATAGAAATGTTTCCCATTTAACCCATTAAAAATCCCAACCAAACAACATTATTTCTTTGATAAAGTAAAAGTATTATCCATTGAGATAAGAACTACCTATTCTCAGTAATTATATTTTACAACTGACATGATGAAAGTGTAGATTTTTTTTGGTAGAATAAAGCAAGAGAAGCAATTCTCTAATGTGAAAAAAAAATCAAAACAAAACAAAAAATCAAACACTGAGAAAAGAAATGGGGGAAAAATGCAAAATCTAAGTTGCAGGCCTGTAACAGCACACACAGTCACAAAACAAATAGTTTATCTACTCTGCAATTAAACATAAAGACTCATGAATACCAGTCTCATCTGTGATACAAAAAAATCCCAAACAGATTTTTCTAAAAGGAAGATTGTTTTAAATGACAATTTTTCATCTTTGCAGAGCTTTATATGCGCCAGTTTAAAGTCAACACCAACCTAACTTGTTTTGCTGTGATTCTAACCTTTCAGTTGTTAAAATTTCCTGTTCTATGTGCTAAGTTGTCAGACAAAACTGGTTCTCATATCACTCCCTAAACCACCACAGGCCTGTGGGACATACTTGTAACAGATCTGAACCTGGATCCAGAAGCTATTATTGACAAATCCTCTGTACTTCACTGGTTTTACCCTGGATGTCTCTTCAGCTCCTAAATGTCTAGGATTACATCTTTAATTCCACTGGGAAGAATGTGAGGAAAGGAGGGAGGGAAGGAGGATTTTCTCCCCTTGGGCACAGAGGAGGATAGTGAGGATACTAGCAGAGCATCAGGAG
Source organism: Leptocoma aspasia (assembly GCA_013399835.1). NCBI lineage: Eukaryota > Metazoa > Chordata > Aves > Passeriformes > Nectariniidae > Leptocoma > Leptocoma aspasia. The sequence continues at coordinate 844,486 of VXAX01001069.1, read as the reverse complement.
CACACTCAGCAAGGCTCTCCATCCTACCCAAGAACCTTATCACCATGTGTAGCCCTGTAGTTACAAACCACAGACCATCCTTAAAAGTAGGTACTGTCACATCATGAATGTTTACTTTTGCACACAGACAAAAGTTAATACCACTTCTCTGTAAGCCTTTGTGAGCCTTGCTGGCTCACTGGACACTCAGCTGGGACATCAAGTTTTCTACCCACTATTGAGTGTAAAGTCTGCATCTCAAATTGCCCCTGGTTAGCTGCCAGAGTGGCCAAAATCAGCATTGTACGTGTTTGAACTGTTAAAATCCCACATTCAAAACCCCGTGCTTGTCCAGGGTAGATAGATCACAAACCAGTGACTGGACTGGTGTCATGTAGGAGTTCTGAATTCTTCTGTTTTTAAAATAACAGGAAGGAAAAACACTTGGAATAGTGGGAACTTTTCTCTGCTTCTTATTTGTGTTATATGTGGACATAACTTAGACATGCAATTAGGAATTATTTCCTAGAGACCGCTGCCATTTGGAATCTATCCTATGCATAAGTGTGAATCCAAATACTGCTTGTTTCCATTTTAATCACAAATGGCACAGTGCATTTGGAATGCATTCTCTCCTCATCTTTTCTTCCTCAGGTCCCTCTTGCAACGTAGGTGGGAGTTAGGGAAGTCGGAAGACTTCTGAAAGTTGGAAAGGAAAGGGAGGAAATGCCATTTGCATTACTTAACCTGGAAGATAACAGTACCACTGTTTGATGAGAAGATTCCTGTGACCAACTGGATTCTGTCTGTATTTGGTTTTGAACATCCAAATAGTGCTCTTCTAAGCACTATTTAGGCTTTGATCTCTTACAGCCAAGAATGCAGTTTTAACTCAAAAAGGTAAAGAAATTGCCAGTGTGGTTCAATGGCAAAACCTGAGTGAAATAAAAGCTTGCAGGAGTGACCTCTGCCTATGTTATCTTACTAAAAAGCTTCTATTTGAGATACTTCAGGACAAAAAAAGAAAGGAAAAAAAAAAAGGTTAAAAAGCTTCAGCATTGGTCACTTCTTTTACCTCAGGAAAGGGTTCAAGAACAAAAGCTGCATGGGTTCATTTCTGCATCAGGTGCCAGGACTGCATAGTAGGTTGCCAGTGAGATAAACCAATGAAGTACTGCGTATTTTTTTTGCTGTGGTTTCACTTTACAAATAAGAATACATGTTATGATCAGACACATTATATTTTACTAACCTTATCCTGTGAAATTAAGTATTTTTGGTGAATTAGAGAACAGTACACTAAAATATAATTCTGGAAAAGCTGTGTCTCAGTAACTTATATTTATACTTACCCATCTCTTTGGAGAGCCTTACAGAGAATTTTAAGTTTAAGATCATTTACATCCACTTCTTCTTCCTTCAATTCATATAAGGAGAAAAAACAGGCATATTAAAATTCTAGGTTTTTTACTAAGAAATTATCACTCTGTCACACAGACTGCACCAATGAATTAGATTCTTCAATCACCAAACATCTTTTTTAACATATGCTGTCTTAACAGATGATCCGATTGGACTGCTGAAACACCAAACACAGTTTCCATTTGAAGTCATGGATTCAGACTTTCTACATCAGCACTTGACTGCTGAGAATCAACTAACACAGCTTGTAAAAGGGCACAAAAATACCAATTTGTAAAAGATTATATTCTAGGCAAATTTTATTTAAGCATGTGCTAAATGATGACTGGAGTCAAAGATCTTTTTTCAGTATGGCCAAGCTAACTAACATGCACTAGTGTCCACATTAGGATATGTTTTATGAATAGATTAGTAAATGTTTTCAAAGATATACATTTGATTTGAAAAGGGCAGTTTCTTCACTGCACAGAAACCATGACCTCTGATTTGTGCTGAATGGTTCTACGCAAGTTGTTAGAAATTTTAGTATCTGTGGGAAAAAATTTTGAAATTGCATGGGTTTAGAATAACATTTTTTTTATTGAGATGAAAAAAAATACAATTGGAAAAAAAGCAGATGGAAAATCTGTGGTTCAAAGCTATTTACATGTTAGAAAGTGGTGACTATCTCACATTACGTCATGACAATCAGTGAAACTGTCAAGAGGGAAGACACAAAAACTAAACTATTAAAAACTTCGTTCTGTTTACAGACAGCCTGTAGGGAAGCAAGGCTCTAAAAAGAAACTATAGACTATAAATGGGAAGTGAAGATGAAGAGTGTAATTTTTCTTAAATTATCTAAACCACATTTGGCATTATGTCTCCAGTGACTTAAAAACAAACTGAAAAAACACATCAGGGGTTGCTTTAATTACCATACACTAAGCTAATATGTTAATTAACTATGATGCACCACCCTAGCTTAAATAATAATAAAAAAGTCTCTAGGTTAGAAATCCTGCAAAATTTTTCCTACCTCATCAATATATTCCAGCAGATCAAGTGCTTTCTTGAAGTCATATTCATTGGCTCTTCTATTCTCATCACATATGAACATCTATGAAATTAGAGATTAACATGGAGAATTATTTTTAGCCTACAAACTAACATAACTGGTATCAGGGACAACCCACTGTGGGAAGACCACCACCTATTTTCTACTTACATGACCTTCCCACAAAAATATGTCTTGATTCAACTGCTAGTATTTTTATAGTAAGGAATATACTTAAGGTTTTAGAGCAGCATTCCACCTACGTGACAATGGTCTGTGGACAAATGATACTGGATACAAGGCTGCTGGGTTTCAAATTTAAGTGCCATTTAAGGTTGTAACATTCCTGGACTACTGTAGCCAGAGCTCAGCTCCACAAATAAGCTCTCAGAATTATTTTGGTAATTAAGCTCAAAGCAGTACTTCAGCACATGTGCTGCCTTTCACCCCTTAAAAACAACATGTTCCCTTCAGTACTTCATATCCCCCAATTATAAAGTAGTACTTCAAAGAAAAATTAACACTAACACTCTTTTAATTTACATTTTCTGAGTTTCATTTTTGCATTGCAAGTAGCAAGTATTTACACTAGTCTGAGAGAGAATTCTAGTAAGAGAGAATTCAGAAGGAAAACTGTTGTGGTGCCAGCACTTGCCAAGTCCTGAGTGACACTTCCTACCCTTCCCTAATCTCACAAATAGCCTTACTTAAAGACACAGGTAAGGACTTCACAATCTGCTATTAGCACAGTTCTAAGAAAATGATGAGAATGTAAACAAGCATGCTAGCTTTTGATTTTCCACTGGATTACAGAAAAATACAGAAAAATTGACACCCAGACATAAGTGACTTCTTTTACAATGTATTGCTGTTATTCATGGAGTATTTTTTGTGTGCATCACTGGATGGTAAAAAAATGTGGCAAACAAGGCAGAACCACTAAGGCTACTGGTTCCTGGCTGATACCAGAAAGGAGTGTGCAAAAGGAGTCAGCACTATGACTTATACCAGTACTGGAACAGTTCAAATTTTTGTTTCATTATGGGTTGGATTTTTGTAAAAGGAAACAAAAGTACAAAGACTTCCGGTGCCTCTTTGCAACAGGTGACCAAAAGCCTCTTCCTGCTTCTAGTACTTCCTTTTTCCATCTTGCAGCATCCTTCTCCACTAAGGTAGAATTGTTTGTTCATTCTGCCTTCCAAGTTCTGCCCTACCAAGAATGTAAAGGAAGGTAAAAACTGTCTCATATCCAAGAACTGGTTTAGACCAGTAAATCAACTTCTGGCACTGATCTGATTTGCTTTTTCTCGTAGCAGCACTCCACAGCACACATTCAACAGAAAAAGCTAGGACTAAACCCATCATTCTGATGTTTGCTGGCAGAAACTATGTGAAGTTAAACTAATTCATACATCAGATCTTTAGGTGCTTAGCAAGTTACATAGGGGATAAAGGCAGCTATGACCTTTTCATTTATTTTATCAGAAAGGGGCAGAAAACATACTGGAAGTATACCTGTGTAATGAAGAAAACATGAGACACTTACATCAATGAGCTGAGATGCAGACAGCACTGGCATATCGTTGAGGTTCAACTGTTTCTCTGCCAGGAGCTGTTCAGGAAGTGTCTCCTGATGTAACAAAAAGCGCTCCTGCTCTGATATTTCTTGTAGTCATTTAAGGAAATGAATGTTTCATGTTATTAAAATGTAATAATAAATTTTGTGGCACAACAATAACTGTCAAGTCACACTATTATTCAAGCCTACAAGCGTTTGTCATGAAGCATTTTATTTGGACTCTTACCCACGTTCCCAAGGCACAGAAATATTTCCACTGCAATACTGCCTTCCCAGGGAACTAGTTCTTACTTTCCACTCATGTTCCCAGTGTAATGAAAATGCATAACTCTAATTTTTGCCCCAAAACTTCAAAA
>VXAX01001069.1:763445-839942 GCA_013399835.1 Leptocoma aspasia | reverse complement strand
AGAAAGATAAAGTAATTTCAGTTTAGTCTCTTCATAGGTAGGAGGAGGCTAACTAATTCTATGTCTTTGAAGAACAGACACAGATATTTTGTTTACAGAAAGCTTATACAGAGTAAAAGACAGCAAAAAGATGTTCTCCCATAAAAAAATAATCAAAAAACTTACACACAAAAAAACTTTTATATATTCATAACAACAGTATATATTTGCACTTGCATTACTGCACTATAACACAGTTACAGGATTTCCTTGTACAGCCTAAGAGCCTCAGGACTTGAGAAGGATTCAAAAGTGAAAGCCATTCCATAAACGGGCTCTAAGAAATTAATATTTTTTTACCTTGCATCTGAAATATAAAATGCAGATTCATTACAATCCATTCAGTGTGAATGGCTGACAACTTTCAGCCACTTCTCAAAGTACAGGTGCAGCCTGTTATTTTTGCCAATATTATACATGTTAGTAGAAAAAGTGGAAAGGTACAGATTTGCCATGCTCGTCGTCCTAACTCACATGTAAAAGTGAATACTGAGGTTAGTGCCTCATGTCATCCTTGTGCTTCCTAAAATGAGCAAAATAATCAGCCCATTTATCCTCACCACACTAAGTCAGCACCCTCAACATAAAAAAATCAACAATCTCAAAATTAATGGGATTCTAATTCAGTAATTTAGTCTTTTCTTCACTCTGCCCTGTTTTTATTTCTTACCTTCTATTTTCTCTTGCAGTATGTCTTCTGAGAAGTCTGATGCTAGTGCAGCTAATTTGCTCAAGCCAAGAAGTGTTTTCTTCTTTGCAAAATATCGTGTCTCCATATTTGCTAAAGTCTGCAACGTTCTGTGAGCCTAAAATTAATAAAGATGTTAGAAATCAGTCTTGTAAATTAGGATCAGAAGGTTAGCAGACAGGAATTTTATCTGAACAGAAGTCTCACAGCTATTTATTGTTTGTAGTACTATAATCCTTAATTTTAAAAGTTCTACAATTTACACAGTGAAATTCTGCATTACACTCTTCAAGAAAAGGCTCTCCTTCAAAAATATATTATAAAAATCCTTCCATTGCTAAAAAAACCCCATACCGCATTCTCAAAGGATAAACTGCAACTTCATACATTGTATCTAATTCAATACTTTGCAATAAAAGCCAGGCAAATATGTTTTAACAGAACACTTTTGCATGCAGATTGTTCTACATGTTAACTTGGGAATTTGAAAAACCAGAATTGTGTATAACTTCCGCAGTAACCAAATACAGAGGCAAGAATTTGTTTATCAGACAAAGGAACACTTTCTGAGCACTTACTCAGAAATAAACTACCTACACAGATTAAATTGTATATTTTAGAATCCTTACCCCCTCTTGCAAGTGCTTTGCCATGACATAGAAAACCTCAATTGACATAAATGAAATATTACAATTTTCTCAGAGTGGTTTTTATTTGTTTTGGTTGGGGTTGGTGGGTGGGACTTTTTTGTTTGTTTAAGAGGGATACGGCTTTACGAACCTAGAATTTGCAGTAGGATAAATGTTTCCATGCTTTTCATGCTTAACAAATGTGCACATGGACTGAAAGAAGCCACTTTTGATTTGAAATACTTTTAACTGTTAAATGAAATGCATTTTTAAGTCTAGCAGAAGGATGGACTGACCAGCAAGAGGATGGGATGTAACTGGAAAGCCCAGAAGGCAACAAAAGATAATATTTAAAAACAATGTCACATTAATCTATCCACATGCACATTTGCTATTAAAAATACTTTAAACTATGAATGCAACTGATTAAAGTTACCAATAGTTTTTTTACTTTCATGATACCTCCAAATTCCTTAGCTTTAAGATAATTAGTCTTGAAAGAGAAGTTTCAGTTTTTTCCTGGCTGGATAATATTATAATGCTATTGATATTCACTATAAATCCCCAATTCCATCGAAGTAGTGATCACATAGCCAAACCAAACTTCCTCGATAAAAAGTATGAGCCACCAGCCAGGGATAAAAAGCAACCCTAACTTCCATTATGTGGTGCAGTGGCCTACATGAGATACCAGATGGTGCCTTTCTGGTACTCCAAAAGTACCAAATTAATTATCTGCCATCTTTCCCCTAACTCACCTGGATAAGCTGTCTTTTGATGGGGAAGAGTCGTAACTTGGTAAATTACCTACTTGAACATGTACCTGACCTGTTCAACATGTGGTATTGCCATTTGGCTGTATTTAAGCAACCCTACCTTTTGCAAATCCTGGCTATTGATGTCATGTAACCAGCTCAGATGTTCATGTGCTTGCAAGAAACTGGCCAGCTGTCCATGCTGAGCAATAGGCTGAGATAACAGCTTTCCTCGCTTTCCTTTTTCCAGATACCAGCGAAACAGGAAATCTGAAAAGTTCTGAACATAACAGAAATATGAACAAATTTTAAAAGTTACATTTCAGGATCTGGCTTCCCTCCTAAGTGCTTTATAGAATACAATTGATAAGAAAATAGTAAGAACCTGCTTGATAAAGCCAGACACGCACACACAAAACACAAAACACAGCATTAATAAAAATCCCCATAAGAGTCCTGATAGAAAGTGTTTAAAGCATTCATAAGCTCTCTGCAACAGATACTGATAAACACAGAATCCTTCAATTAAAGTGATGGAAGTGCCAAAAGTAAATTCCTCATGTTAATACACAAGAACAGGAATCACATCCACCACAATTCTTCTTGTCTCATTTTCAGACCTGTTTCTTTACCCCCTTCGAAACTCCGTGCTTAGCATTTCCTTTCATAAACAAGTTTACTTCAGCTGTCACTGTTTTTGAAACATTCCCTCCTACCTACTAGTTAACCTGTAACCTTCCTTCTCTCAGGCATTGTTTAAATAAACCTCTCTTTTTTTAAAAGAAAAAACACCCTATTTTATACTCAAAATCTTGAATGTGAAGTAACTAATCAGGATTTCTGTTTGAGATTTCATTTAGTCTTTTCAGGATAATATTAGAGCAATGCTAAACTTTAATTGCATTACCAATTTAAAAATGAAGTCTAAAGAGGCCATCAGTCTGCTAGTCTATCCATTAGACTTATTTACTCAGCTTTACATTTGCCACAGTAACTTCTTTTCAGGAAGTTTTACATTTCCCCTTTAAAATAAAGCATATGAAGAGGGAAAAAAAGGGGTAATTTATCCCCTTTGACAGTCAGGCTGAGTATTTTAAGATGCACTGTTTAAAAAGTTTGCTGTAATTTATGTTGATTACCAAATACTTCTGGTTTTTGTTATTAAAACAACCTTTCTGTACTTTCTTTACTAGGAAACATGTAGACTGCAGGATTTCTCTTTCCCCAATAGTTGTGGAAAGCTAAACAAATTAATCTCACCAAATCTCAAATTAAGACCCTTTTGTTCCAGTCCCACAGATTTCAAGTAATCTCTACCACCTTCTCCTTAAGCTTTCTAATATTTCAGCACACTTTTAGTTTTTACACTAGATTTTAACAGACAGTGGAAAACTGTCCAACGAATACGTGGCAGGACAATGCAAAAAACTCCAAAGCAACAGCCCAACCTTCCTACTCTTCCCAGCTACTTTTATATTTATACATTAAATACTTTTCTATTCACACATTTAACAATTTCATCTCTTCTAGAAATTATCTTCCTTTTTATATTATGTAAGTTTAATAAAACAACAGTATAATGACAACAGCACCTGAGTGAAGAAGCCACAAAATGCTGAAAAATTTTAAGAGTGAGAAAACATGTCTGGGGCACAAAAGGTCCCATGAAAAGGCACTGCCCATACAGGTAGTACCTTTATTTCTGCTGGCTAGCTTTGCCTTCCCAATGCAAAACACTCCACTGAATATTTTACAGTGAATATCGACTTCAATTTTCCACATTACCCCTGTATGTATACATAATTACATATGCATTAAAAAAAAAAAGGGGAAAAGAAACCCCAGAAAGAAAGAATAAATTTTGCAACATTTCAGGTTCAAATTTATTATAAAACACTATCTAAAGGAAACAGAAGAGACTTGCCTGATCTGCAAACTGAGTCATGTAGCGCTGTAATCTGGCCTGGTTGTCTGTCTGCTCACACATTTGCACCAGGATATCAAAGTCGCAGTACTTCTCTGCTAAAGCAGCTGCCAGCTGGTACTGTCCCAGGGAAACTAAGTAACCAAGAAAAAGAAGTTTTATCAAACAAGCTCACCTTCCTCTGAGACCAGAAAAATGAAAACAAGTTTCAAGTATTGCCATCGAGGAGATACACATTCCCAAAGGAACACTCCCCTCCTGCATACATCTCCTGTGCACGCTCACAGACCTACCACCTCTGTCCCACAGCACAAGAGGGAAAAGGGGAATACTAAATGGCATCATGTCTTCTATTTCCTCTGGAAGTTAGCATCATCTGCTATTTGCACTGGGGGAGGGAATTCCACCCATGACTTAATATCTACAATAACAGCCACTTAAATACACAAAGCAAAAAAGCAGCAGCCACAGGCTTTTGAAAAAGAACAGGACAAATAAGGATAACTGGGCTTGCATTAAAGAGAAACTACCTAGAATCTTCCTTTTCGTTCAGTTAAATATGTAAGAGTCAGCAGAAGACTTAGTTCTGTTTGTAAGGAAATATGAACCTCAGATTGAACATAATGATATAAAATGTATTTATAAGTTAACAGAGCCCATGAATGTGGGCAATGATAATTTTATGAAGCTTTTTCTAAGAATGCTCAAAAATGATCATTAGATTGTTCTACTTACATAATTTACTTCAGTAAAAAAATTTAAACTTTCCAAAGTTACTAAAATGCATTTACACCAACTTATTTCCATTTTAAAATGGAGCTTTTCTAGGGCTTATTCATTCAGGACTTGACCACATCCAATATGTTAAACAATGCATAGGATTATTAAATAATTGGGCTACAAAAAGTAATTATGCACCGATAAACACCAAACAAGCTTTCAGGCACACAGGTTTATCTCAACTTGCAACAATATAAACATTTAGAATCCATTTACAGGCTACTTTCAGCCAGGCAGCGCAAGATAAAAGCCTGACAGAAACGTGCAACAAGTCAGCAGAAGACCAAAATTTAAGCTCCCAGGTGTCTAGTAAGAGGCACACACATGGAGTGCAGTCCTGGATGCTAACTTGTAATCTGCTTTTACTTTGTAATTATCTCATTAAATCATAAACCAGTCATTTGTACTCTGAAGGCAACTGTGTAAAGCAAGCAGAATTCACACACAGATGCCATTTACTCTATCAAATCGGTGCCATTTCCTCATCGAATGGCCCATTTACTCTGCGTTAAAGAACACGGAGAGCACTCACGGAAAGGGGACAAGAGCTCGGATCTTTTCTGGACATATTCCATTTCCACGCTGCTGTACCGCTCCTGATCAGCCAGACGATCCACAGACTTCAGCTGAGCAACGTAGCCATCCAGGAAGCAATCCAGGAGTGCCACCAGCTGCTCGGCCAGGACGCTGCGGAGGTTGCTGTCCACCTGGGGGTACACCACCTTCAGGATGACACCGTGCTGACGGGTTATTGCTGCACGGAGGCCACTGGAGGCTTGGGAAAACAACACAGGGAACGTTCAAGCACTAAACCAACCACCACAGCAATCTATGGCAAAGCCTAAGAAAAATGTCACTACGTATAATGAAAAAAAAAATACAAGGAAAAAAAGCCAGTAAATGTTTTAGTTTCGAAAATCCAAGTACAATCGTCATCACCCCCACCATAAACAACTACTCCCATCTACTTTTACATATTAAACTGGGCCAAGACATGTTAAACCAAAAGCCTGAACTACACAGATCTATGCTGCCAACTACCAACATCAGCTCTTTTTCCAGAAGAAAAGAATCACTTGCACTATTTCTAAGCAAAGTAAGAGAATACACACAAGGAAAAGGCAACTTCTGTTAACCTGATTTAAATACTTTGATATAGTCATCAAAACACAAGATCAAAAGAGTTTGCATGGGTCCTGCTTTTGTGAGGAGGAATATGGATTGCAAGACTTTTGTCATGGAAGCACTAAACAAACGTGTTTTACGTGTAGAGGCTACAAGGAAGCTTAAGCATCAACTGGAAAGTGTTTGCTTCTGAGAACATTTCTTCTGATAGTTTTTCACACTATTAAACCATCAAAACAAAACACATTTATGCAAGTAGAGAATCATCAGTCCTTTTAAAACAGCTATAGATCATATTTTATGATTTATTTTAATGTTATGTACCCCACACATCTGCCAACCAGCACCAATGCATTAAAAAAATTTATAAAAATTCTAAAACCAGTTTTGTTTCCCAAACTTGTGGTTTTATAGCCAAATTTGTAATGCAAGTTTTAAAAAAGCATCATCAGTACTGGACAAACCAAGAGTTCATTGAATTATCCCACTTCATTCCCCAAATGAAAACTTCATTTTCATTTACTCTCAATGACAACCCTGTAGCAGCTTTTAACAGGAAGTTTAAAATTCAGACTGAAATTCATGTGTTCTGAAAGTTCTGAACTTGTAATAGTATTTTCTCACCTGTCCATGGAATATATTCAGGTTCTCTTTCTGGAAGTTCTCCTGTTTTATATAAAGAGGCTCTAGACTGCCGATACTGACAGGCAGCTTGTAGCATATCCTATTGAAAGGTAAGGATGTCAGTATTTTAAAGTCTACCTCAGTACACACAGACCACAAAAGATGTTGTCTTTTGTAATTCTGAAATGTTCTTCCAATACCCCCATTCTTTCTACACCATTTTCTCAGCTGGACAGAAGGGGACATAACTGACTGAGCAAGAAACCTCAGTGCTCAGACACAAGCTCTTCACTCTTTGCTAGATATTCATGACTTTACAACTTCCAACAAAGCTGCAACTTCTCAAACTGTCTTTAACAGCGGCTCAGAAGGAGAAGGAATGTCCCTAATTCTGCCCAAAGCTGTCTTTTCCTTCCTACTGTATTTGGACATGTGAAAAGCACATTCACTTTTCTTCTCATGTCAATAACTCAGATGTGCTACTCAACTTGTTCTGTGCTCTTCAATGTTTATCTTCCCCTCCCACAAACATCTAGGTTAAGGCAGTTCTGTACCTTAATGATGTTGTTCACATTGACAACTATCTGGGCCCACTCAATTGATTCAATAGGCATATCTTTCAGGATTTGTTCCTCCTCTTCTAATAAGCATTCAAAGATGGAATCTATCTGGGATACCTTGAAGACAGAAAGGAAAGTTACACTGAACACAAACATGTCCACTATCAGCTGATACCTGAAAGCCAAGAGGTGTATAGAAAAATTAGTACATTAGTATAAACCACATAAATAGCCAAAAATATTAAAAGGTAACAACTACCCTAATGCATAATGAGATCACCAGCTTATCGTTCATACAATACTTAAAACTACAAAAAACCACCTTCTCTCTGGACTTAAATCTGAACGGAAAAGGAAAAAATCCTCATTTCTGAAGACAACTCCATAAACTTCCATTAAGCATATTTCTCCATCATCTTTTGGAATATTTGGCAGCAGAATCTTTGTTAGATAAAGTATAGTGGATAACATATCTGCTTTAAAATAGCAGACTATTACTTCTGTTTTCTTTTATATTCATTTTTCTCCCTTAGCAACTATTGTTCTCTGCAGTAAAAAACTTCCTAAGAATAAATGTTTTGTGCATAGTTCTTCTCAAGAAGGAAGAAAGAAATAAAGACGGAGCACTTGACTGGAACACAGCATAAACTTAGAATTAACTTAGCTTGACTAATGTTAGAGAGGTCAAAAATTATAAGTGACTGAATTAATATAATTCCATCCAGGACAGCTCATCAAAGCAGCTCTCCTATCTGGAAAGCTTCATGCTCTTCAGATCATCCTTTAAAAATTGTAATTTAGCATGCATCTTTTCATGTGTCAGAGAATTTCAGTTGTCTTTTTCATTGCTTATCCATGTTGGGTAGTTGGGAATTGTAACAACTTTGCTTCTGCTACATAAAATTTGTCAGAAATCCAGTTTCAGCTGCAGACACAAAAATGTACATACAGTAAAGTGAGGAAAAAACTACATTATCCCTATCTAAGTAAAGTTGAATTGATTTTTACACTTTTACAGGGAAAAGTTTCAAAGTACATTTCAAAGCACTGTAACATTTACTACATGCAAGTCTATACAGTAATTCAGGAAGGACAGGTTTCTTACCTCCCTGAAGAACACATCAGCAGGGGTAAGGCTTGGTGGAACATCGCATTCCCTTTTGTTTAATGCAATCAGGATAGCAGCATTCACCAGCTCAGGCAGCCTAGAGTGGTGATTCTTGAGTACAATAGCTGCTGCCAGTTTCTCTGCATGCTCACAGAGCAGCAGTCGAGTGGCCATCGGCATCCCTCGCACTGGAAAACTGCCCAAGCGCTCAAACACACCAACCTTTTATTAAAAAAAAGCAAAACAAAACACCCCATGCACTTTAAACAGTGTTCTAGAGGAATCAAGACAAAGTAACAAACTGTGTGCGCTGATACCAAAAGAACAGTAGAACTTACCTGATGAAGAAACTCAATGAAGAAGGAGTGTGCTTTTGTCTTATCCTCTAGCTGATGAAGAAGAATGAGAGATGTGTTGCTGAAACCAGCTGCTTCTAAAAAAAGTAAAATCTTAGGTCAGAGCACTTGATATAATTTCTGGATAACTATGTTTTTTTCCTCTGAGGTAAACTGATCTGTCCATTTTTATAGTGGTACCACACTGGTACTTTTTACAGTATATGCATACACATTTATATACTGCTTACTATGCTATTTCTAATCTGTTTTTTTCAACTCTGTCATGGCTGTAGTAAAGCTTTTAAAAGAAACAAAGTATCTTTAGATCAGTACTATTCTGAAATACTCAATTCATTATGCTGCTAAAATAGCAGTTCACGAGCATGCTCTAGTTTTAGTAGGATTCAGACTCATATTTTTATCCTCAGGGTGGACTAGCTATTGCTAAATTTATTATGCCCTAGAGCACAGCTACTAGAAGCTACAGAGTTAACAAGCATTCAGATCTGACTCTGCATCCTGATTTTTTGCATAAACTAAGTGTGCTTATAATATCAAGATAAAAAACTTGGAAGAGCTATCACTGAGCAAACTTGGCAAGACCATTTCCAAGAAGCCATCAATTTTCATTTCTGGCTTTAGTCAGGAATAAGCACAGACAGGGTGCCAAATTAAAAATAAAGTTGATTCAGAAAATAGTGAGGATGTGATGCCTGACAATTTCCAACTGGCTGCCCCACACAAACAACAGGAAACATTATCCATCTGTAACTATTTACATGAACTTTCAAATCAAGCCTCTACTCTGTAACTGGCAACTACCACCTAGAGGTTTGAGGCCACTTTCAAATTAAAACTTGCAAGAGACACTAAAGCATGAAGAAAGAAATTTCTTGCTGAAAACATGTCTGCTTTAATCCTTTATGTACAACAAATACTCGTAACCAATTTGTCTAGTCCTTTTTCAGGCAGACATAAATACCAAAGCCCCAGAGGAATACAAGCTCACTCTACCCAGGATCCAAGGTGACCAGAAGTGAAGTCACTCTGACAAAAGGGCTAAGAATGAACAAATAAGCTCTTTCTCTTAACACATCTATTTTTTGGAAAATGATCCAAAACTACACAGGGAATCACGGAAATACTGGTGACACTACCTGATCCTTGCACAAAGTACCCTTCTCAGAAATATGGTTTCCTTGCTGTTTGTTTACTGTATGTAGTCAAGAACTAATCACAGCAGATTGCAAGTTTATCTGGTAATATCAAAAGACGCATCTTTAAGTCTTTCCGGAAATGTATCTAGTGGTGATAGAGGGCAAGGGACACTTACGCCTTCTTTTCAAAGCTTAAAGTATAATGTTATCTAGAATATTATAGAAACTGCTTCAGAAAAAACAACAACAAACAAAACCAAAGAACAACAAACAAACAAACCAAAAAACCCCAAACAATCCAAAACCAACCAAACAAACAAAACCACAAACCAAAAAGCTCAAAAACCAACACATTACATTTACCTTCAGGTACAGATTCAGCCCATCTTGGATCAGAGGCAGGGTAATCATCCATTAAGTCCACACTGATCTGAGTCACTGCTCTATCCAGTTCAGCATCAGAATCCAGATCTGCATTACTTGGAAAGAGCTCTATTACCATGCTTTGTGCATTGACTATATCTTTCCTGAAATAAATGAAACAAAGTGTGCTAAATAAAATCAATGGACAGGATTACAGAAACCCCCCCCCTCAGTTAATAGGATTTTCTGATACACTCTTTGTGAAGTTCTTTAGATTATATACACCAAGCATTTTTTGAACTCTCTCTAAACTAACTGTGGATAAAAGGTATTCCAATTCTTTAAAAGCAAGCAGGCTGCACAACTTATAAATCAAGAAAGCACAAGCCAGGAGACAAGGCACACTTTTTTTTATTACCTCTATTATTATTATTTAAGAGAAAGACTCATCACACAGAGCTAAGCCTGGATGCATACAGGTAGCCTGTATGTACTACGTGACTATCTAGTAGTTAAGTCACTAAATTTCTATTGCTCACTTTAAAATTTTCTCATTCTCTCAATCACTCCCACTAATGGCAATAGAGGGGAAACTCATTAAAGCTCTTAGAAAAATGCCTCAGCAAATATAATGCATTATTTCTATTTCCTATAACTTCAAAGAATCCTCTCTTATTCATATCAGTAAGTAAAAGAGCAAGAAGCAACCAAACACAGACCTCCAAGGTATGAAGTTGTACTTCTAGCTAAGAATTATGCAATATACACAAAACCCAGGGATTTGATTTTGTGACTAAAAAATTACAGTATTCCAACTGAGAAGGGATATTGTGAGTCCAACACTGGAAGTATTTATATTTTTCATAAAACTTTCAGTTTGAACACTTACATGACCAAGATATCTACAAATTTAAAAAAACAAACAACCCAGCAGTGCATACAGAAATTGCACAAAGGTAAACTAAAGCAAAGGATACTTTTGAAAAACTGGAATACACTGGATCTTCTATTAGAAAAGAAAGTCCCATCTTTACTACCCAGCAGGATGTATTTCTAAGAAAATTACATGGGACTTTATTAGCTCCTTCAAATCATGAAGTGGCCTCAAAAAGAGTCAACTTGATCTTTCCATAAACTTCCTATCCCCCCTAAAGATCAGTAGGTCTGTAAAGCTGCCAGAGCTCATTCTACAGCTGGTACACTTCACACTCCCAGTGGCTGCACAACCTTCTATTATATGGTCTGCACCAACTCACTGGTCATCTGGACAGGCCACTCCTACATCTGTTCTGTGGAAGACTGCTCCATTCATTTTACCAGACTATTTTTTTTCTGGAAAAAAATTCAAACTACTATATACATAAAATCATTATTTTTTTCTAGTTTCATAAATATAAGCCAGATTTTTATTGAAATAACTTCCAACTTTCATACTGTTTCACACTTTCTTTACTACCTCCACTTCCTTCTGTTTCCAACCCCCTTGTACACATCCTCAATGACATCATGTTTGTTAACTGTGCTCTCAGACCCCAGCTATTCCAGCCATGTTCAGCAGCACTTCTGTTTAATGACACTTCTGAACACATGCAGAATTTGTCTAAATTCTGTGCCTGTTTACAGATCTTGTATTGGTATCCTTTATTCTCTATGCCTAATCCCCTCATTATATTTTACCTCACATGAAGTTCTGTGGCAAAAGCACTCCTACCTCTTGCTATCTTGAACCTGTTCTTTCCAAGTATAAAGACTCTTTAAGGAGATTAGTCCTAAGAGGGTGTGTTGGTGGTTTGCTTTGTTTTTTAAATACATAAATGTTGACAATAATCCCCTCTAAATATAATTAATCTAAGCCTACAGATCTATTTATCTTCTTCTTTCTCCTTTTCCTCCTTTGTTTATATCACTCATCTCAACATCAAAACTTTAAGGAGCATCGCATGCCTCCCCACACTCCAACTGTTCTAATCAGGATAGTTTGACAAACAGGGTAATTTTTTCCACTCATTCTTCCACATCAGCTCATCTGAAAAAAAAATCATCCTGCCCAAAGTCTGCCATACCATTTAATCTTCATGACCATAAGTATATTCAAAAGTATTACTGAAAACAGCTAGGCAAATAAAAATGAGGTCAAAAAAGTGTTTTCAACAACAAAACACCACTAACTAAAGAATAAAGAAGTCAAAATGCAAAGTTGAAAGCTGTTTCACTGGCACAAACGTACCCATAGAATTTACACAGAGTAAGTGACAAGTGATTGAGATTACAGAAGCCTGCTCCTTTCTAGCACATATCCCTTCTTCACTAGCCCAAGGCGTATTTAACACTTTGTTAATAAAGATGTGTCATTAAAAAAGCAACAACTAAAATAGCACAGGAATATCCTAACCAAGACGATCTCTTACTCAAATACTAGAGTGCCTTCAAAAACAGCAAACAAAGTCTCGAAAATAAAGAGCAATTTCTACCTGCAGTACTGTAGAAAAGCAGCTTTCAATAATTTGGTTTTATCTTCTTGAGCTATAATTTCTAGCCTACCAGTTGCATCAAATGCAGGACTCTGAAAATGCAAAATGAAAACTTCAGCTGAAAGACAAGTAATAATCTTCATTATGAAATGAAAACAAATTTTTTAAGTAGTAATGGCACAGATTTAAAATAAAATCACCACCTGGAAGCAGTTGTGTTTATTATGTCAAACATAAACCTCTAAGATATGTTACAATGAAAGTCACAGAGAGGTTCGACCAAAATCCACACCATCTGCAAAGGAACTTACACCAACTTATTCTGCCCATCAGATTTTTTAATGATAATTATTTGACTATAACCCACCATTTTTGACAGGACTTAAAAGGCATTCCTATCATCCATAAAAACAGTTTAACTGCAAACTTAACTAGAAACTAGTTTTTTAAGAAAAACACAGTTTCATCAGACCAATCACACAAAGGCCTTCCACTAAAATACTAGCTAGTAATAACAACTGATTATAATGTTGTATTAGGCCTAGTGATAGACAGCAACACACCTACAAAGAAAAATGCAAATTTCATGGAAACCTCAACTGTGAAACAAAGGAAAACAAAAAAAGCTACCCAAACTGGCAGATTTAAAATTTTTGTTTTGAAAACTGCCTTCACTACAAGTGTTTAAGTCTCTGTTTAAAACCCAAACAAGCCAGGATTTCCACAGTGAAAATTCAAAAGTGACATAAAAACCTCTTTATTTGTACCCTGTTTGCAACCAGGCAAGCAAATAACCATTACCTCACTTCTTGGTCCAGCAATAGAAGAGGACAGGGCATCTTCAAGGTCTTCAGGAAGCACAGAAATATTTTCCCTGGACAAAACAGTGAGAAGTCCACTTTTTTTGGCAAAGAAGATGGGAAGGCTATTACAGGAACCTGCTCCTAAAATACTATCTCCTAAAATAAGAAGAGGGAAAAAAAAAAAAAGGGAAGCACACAATTACCACTTTATTTTAAAGCCAAAATGTAAGAGTTTCATAGACAATTATTGGCTTTTGTCATTAATCAACCAACAGTAAATGATAACTGCACCTGACTTAGAAATATTGTGGAACTATTTGCTACTCTAGATGTACACTTCCAGATACTGCAAGTGTTAAAGAAAAAAAAAAAAGAAGAAGAAAGAAAAGAGAAGAAAAGAAAAAAATTCAAGATTCAGTTAATTCAAATTCCGCCTAAGGACCGACGTTCCTGCTGTACTTGAAAACACCTCTGAAGGTCATGTCTGAAGGTCATGACACACTTAGAGACATCTGGCACTGAGTTAACTTCAAGGAAAAAATCAACCCACAGTGAATGTTAGGAAAGAGAAAAGCCATGGAAAAAGCCCCACAAACAAACCCTCCATCCTTTCATATACCAACAACAGGAATCTGCTTCATTTTCATTTGAAACACTGTAGAGTAACAATACTGGATGTCACATCAGCACTTTCTCCATACACTCATGAGAAATTCCCAACTTGAAGCATTTTATAAAGGAGCACAAGTATGACACTGGTCTCTGAGGTATCTAAGTACTGTAAAAACACTGAGTTAAGAGGTACCAGTAAAATGTGATTTCCCTCCACAACAAGTTACCTTGTAAGCCAAATATGATTTTTTCCTGTGGTAAGGAAATTCTGCCAGTTCCAGTGGAACAAGCAAACACTTCATCTTCCTTATAAAGGTAAGCAGCATGGCTGAAGTAATCTGGGACTACCAGGCAGCACAACACATCATCTTCTGACTGAAAGTGTTGAATACAAACAATATCACATATATAATCAATCCCTTAAACATTTAAAATTTTCATCTATGCTTCCTGAACTTGTTTTAATTTTTAACAATGAGGTATGGATGTAACTTACAACCTAAAAAATCAGACATAATTGCTTTTAATTTGCCCTAAAACTTTAGGTCTTGGCATTTTTTCCCCTTTCATATGCATTATATTCTTGTTAATTTCATGTGGAGAGATAAGTAAGCAGATCAATTAGTCAACAATTTTCACACTCTTCTTCCACCTTTGAGCTTTAAGATGCCATTACAGGCAGTGGGGAGAGAGGGAAGAGTGGAAGAAGTTTACCAAAGCAATCTAATCCCCAGGTTTATGGTTCCAGAAGACAAAACACAGACAATGTATTCCACAGACAACCAATGTGTCCTCCCCTCCCAGCAAGCCAGCTGCCTGACAAAAATCAGAAAGCAGATCTCGTAATTCCTTGTCCTGCAACAAGAGTCTCAGAGTTTGAGATCTGTTCTACATGGATTACAAGAGCATACGATAAAATCACTCTGTAGAAACTTTCACAGACAGCACAAAAATTAAAATAAATCAGTAGGAGTAAGATTAGACTTATTTTTGAGGGTTTTGTCTTATAACTTAAAATGCAAAGCATAAATTTTACATACAGTTAGTACTAAAAATGAAGAGGTGCTGGTACACTTTTTCCTTACAAATACATACTTCCAAAGGAAACTGATTTTCCTTTAGACAAAAATCTGACATGTGACTTATGTACAGGAATACTCTGAAACACTGAATTTAATCTTAAGTCAGTATCAGAACCTCCATCAGCATACCTGAAAAGATGGATTATACTGTGTGACCTCCACAACAACATCATCAGACATCTGACAGCCTTTATCTTCTACTGTTATCAGAGTGTAGTAGACAAGACATGGATGATCTCCAGGATGCCATGCTGCAGCAAGTATGACCAGTCCATCACTATTCAACAACAGATATCACACCATTGAGGGATGATTAGCACATATTTTATCTGCTAAAAAAAAATCTAACTACACTCTCAACTAGATATTGCTCAATCTTTTATTCTTTTAGAAAGAAAAACTATGCTATTTGTTCTTCCAAGTTACTTTATTAACAGTATTCATATTGCAGTACAAAACTGAACCAAGGCAGTTGTAATTTCATGTAATTAAATCAAATGCAAGAGATACTAAATTCTCTGCATCTGCTGGAGCAAGTTACAGTTGCTTAATTTTTGTCTTTTTAAAATCAAGACAAAACAAATACACGTTCCTGATAAGATGACATTAAAAAAAGTAAAGGGAATTATTATCAGATAAAGGATTTGTAATGGTGAAAAGATAGCTCATGCTAAGAAGATAGCATGAAATATAGGATAACCTAATTAGTTAATATAAGGTGCTTATTTTATCAACAGTTCCACTCCAGTAAAATTAAATTGCAATTACTTACATGAAGTCTTTGCAGGAAGACAGAACAGATTTATCTCATTAATAAGGTCTTACCAGATGCAAGTGTACTTTCTTACCGATTTTGTTGCAAATCCATGTATTGTATATTTACTCCTCCTTTAATATCTTCATAGTTACTTTCAGATCCCTAAAAAAAAGAAATACATCTGTTTTGTAACTGTATATAAACAGGCTATCAATCAAAACAAACACACTAACCCTTCCCAGTTGGGCTGGCTCTTACCCAAATTGCATCTGTAATATGCTCTTTCAGGATCCTGTTGATATCCCAGCTGAGAATGTAACGTTCTGATGAATCATCAATCTCCCATTTGTTTAGATTTGAACTTGTTAGCATGTAAAAGCTTGATCTCTCTCTATCCCAAAGAACACTAGAAATCTGCATTTAAAAAATGAAAAAGCTAAAAAGGTTAAAGGAACGCCTGAATATTTGGATAGAATAATCTAAACCACTCTCAGTCCACAAAAAGAGTCATTTCCTTGGGCAATATACAAAAGTTGCACTCAAGATGAGCACTATGAGTCTTATTTTATAGACAAAAGAACATCTATACTAAATACATTTCTTGTACTTCCTGCCAACTTCTGTGGAGTTCATTGACAAAATCAAGCCAGCCATCAACCCTTGGCAGTGCTAAATCAGAAAAGAAGAATTACAGGCTGGTTTCTTCAATTAGCAATGAGGCTATCACTAGAAAGGGGCAGGACATGCAACCACTGCATATTCCCTAGGAAGGACTATTGTTCCAAAGCCTCCTTTTATTCAGAGCTTAAGAGTAAGACAGCATTTGCCTTCACAAGACATACAGATATATTTGGTTTCTGTCTTTGTTTCAAATTTCAAAGAAATAGAAGTATAAATGAGCTGAGTGAGTCTTGTCTTTTTTTGTCATCACACATCCTTATTCAATCTTTTTCCTTTCTTAAACACAGGCTAGAATTTACAAAAACAGATTAAAGAAGATTAATGTTTCTCAAGCTTACCACAGCATCATTTCCAGGAGACAAAATACCCAGGAGAGAAGAAACCTTTCTACCAATTCCAGAAAACATGCCCTGCCCCTGTGGCAGGGCATGTTGATGAATCTTGCCAGAACTATCAGGTATCAACCGGACTAGTTGACCTCTGGAAGATGATAAAATAAAGCTTCCTCCCTAACAAAAAGAGAAAGTAACTATATTAAAAAAAAAAAATCACATTCTAGAAAACTTTGCTGTCAGCTAAAATTCTCTATGCCAGCTCATACGCATAAATACTGAACAAGACACAAGGCATCCTTTGAAAAAGATAAACATCTCACAGGTACTTAGCACTGGCAGAAACTAATTTTCTTAGCTTTGTGTGACATTTTTATCCATTAAATTCTTTCAGTTAAACATCAGAACTAAACTCTCACACAATCCTTGGAATCTAATGACAAAAAATAGTGTTATCTTCACCACATTTATTGCAGAGTTAAGACTAATAAAGTTGAGCATACTTTTCCATCTTTAGATTAGGAATAAAACAGGGATTGTAACATAAATCATACTGTTTTACCTTTACTGCTGTGAGGAAACTGCACAGAGAGCCTCCAAAGTCTGTGAAAGTGTCTGTATAGGATCCTTCATGTGCAAGATTGGGCCAGTAGCGCACAGAACCTTCACTGGTAGCAACCATTATTGCCAGAGACTTGAAGTGAAAAAGTAATTAAGAGAACAGGCAAGATGATGATTATAATAATAATAATATTAAATAATCAGACTGCAGCTCTAACTTAAACATGTTATTTTACACATCAAGATTGTGGGTGACAAAGACACGAGAAAGTAGTAAATACATGTGGATGCACACTGACAAACCTGGAACTGAATCACAAAAACATCCTGCAGCACAACTTAATTCGTGCAGGGAATGTTATACTTGTTTATTTTCCTAATGAATACTTTCTACTGGTTCTTGTTCCTGATAATTCAGGGTCTGCTGCTGAAATGCAAACAAAACTTACAGTTGTAAAACCGAAAAGAGCCTGTGGAGAATTTCAGATGCCAAGAGTTAAAAGCTACTATGGAAGACTTCAAATGTAGACTATAATTTAACAAAGAAACTGCTCTAGTGTCTTCAAGAGAAATATCAAAACACATGGTGGCTTTTCTCTTCAACTGCATAGGCCTACAGCATAACTCAGGATATCAAATTAGAAGTGTGAAGCAAGAGACTGTTCAGGTAGAGATTTAGAGAAAAGCATTGTACTTAATCCACTGGTTGTTAAAAAATGTAAAAATCACAGAACAATAGAAGAACTGTAGCTAGGAGTTGTTATTGAGCTCCTTGGAGTTTTCTAAGCAAATTTTTACTTGACACTGACTTTCAGTTCACAAGCTAAAGAACAATGAAATTTAAAAATACAATAAATAAAGTACTAGGGTTAGGTGTATTACTTCCTCTTAAACATCTTTGGATATGACTAAGTGAGAACACTTTGGGTTTCATGAGATAATCCCAAAATACTAAGATTGCATTTTATCATCTGGAAGAGTAACACAACAACGAATCAAAAGAAAAGATCGTACTACATATTCTGTGCTGCTGCTTGCTTCCAAGGACAGCTTCTCAGCCAATTTTATCAGAGCATCACATATATTAACCAAAATCTAAGCTGAAAATTAGAAGTTCTTTTCATGAATGATAGTAACAGGCACATTAACACACTTTCAGAACACAATCCATCTTTGAACCTCATCCTCTAGCACAGTAACTTAGGAAAAAAGCTACTTAGGAGACCAATCAGTCAAGACAGATTAAGCCTGTCCTTCCAGTGTCAGCTTCCTACAAAGACCAGCTGAGTGAGGGTGCTGGGTTTGCCTTTCACCTATGGGTACTGGGAATTAATCCACTGAACAGCATTTTCAGCCAGCATTTAAACTGCACTTGGTCAGACCCCATTTTTGATTGCCCCAGTGTTTGTTAACACAACACCTCTTAGTTTACTGCATTTTTGTTATGAAAGCATGTCAAGTAATCCTTAGAGGAACTATTATTTAATCTGATCCTATAAGATGCACATGATGCAATTTAAAAGGACTAGCAGAAGTTTATTTACTTCAAAGGTATTTACTGCCAACTATCAATCCTGACCTTTTGAACAGATAGCATACCACCAAATGTTTTGACAAAAAAGGATATATTCAAAATTATTCTTATGGTGCTTTTAAACACTAAATTTTAAAATTTAATCACCTGAAGAGAAGGTGCTTCACCTGAAGAATTGAGACAAGATATAGCTGCTAAACTAGAGCTCCACTGGAAGTCACTGGGTGGCAGCTGCAATTCCTTGCACAGAGATAACTGGAAGAAAGAAAGACATGTCATAATAAATATGAGACTGGAAGAGCTTATTCTTCTGCCACAAAATCTTTAGACTTTTTGACCCTGCTAAAAACTACATTTCAACTAACCCAGACACTGTGTAAGGGAACCAAAAAAATGTCATGAAACAATTTCAACAAGGTTGTCACAACCACCAAACAGCTAAAAAAATCTTCAAATTTTCATGTATCATTGGTTTTCTTTAGTTATTTCTGAGTGTTTCTTACAGCCCTACAATACTGGATTATTTCTATTGGATATTATTTGACTATTCTTTATACAATATCCTAAAAAAATCAAACTAGAAATACTTGAGACAACTTATTAGGTACTAACAGGGTAGAGAGGGGAAATGCTCCTCATTCTCCTACACCCTTGATGTTAAACAACCAGAAAAATTTTAATCCCTTGAAAAATCTCTCCAAGTGCCAGAATGTGTATACCTGACACTCCTCTGTAAGTGCAGGACCTGTATAATATACATTGTCCTGATTGAAAAAAACAGATTTTGTAACTACAGTTTTTCTCTTACCGTTACTGAAATGATGCTGAAAGAAATACTGTCCAGAGGAGATACAAAAAATCTTGACCTAAGAAATCTAGGTGAAACACATGTCCAGTACCTCTGAAATTAACCGTGTTTTTGGGGTTTGTTGCAAGTTGAAAATTGGTCCCAGAATAATCTAAACCAATCTGTAACATATCAACTTAATTTTAATTATCAAAATAAGCTTTATCAAGACTATCTAACCTAAAAGCCACACCCATTAAAATACAAAGAATTAACCTTAGCATCAAGTTGACAATTTAAAGTGAAGACAGGAATATAAAAATTATAAACTCTCTCAAAAGCTTGAGTTTCAGTTACTTTTGTTAGCACGACTTCATATCAATCCTGCTGCTTTTGGGGGAAACCAGACAAACTCCAGTTGAAAAAAAACCCCAACCCCCTAACTGCACAACCAGTTCAAATAGCATAAAATACAGACTTTCCATCTTGACCCTTCAGTTACCTTAGCCACTGCAGACTGACCGATCTTCCAAATAATCAGCCTCTCCTTATGAACTAGCCAGGCCCATCCACTTTCATCCACTTGAACACTCAGCTGGTCATCAGCTACATAAAAAAGTAACTTTTTTAAAGCATTCAGATTTTTAAAACACTGCAGAGTAACGTTTAAACCAATAAACTTTCATTCTTACATGAAAATAAGAAACATTTTCTATTAAATTAGTTTCCATGTTAGAATTTCATCTATTTGATTAACATATCGAATTACTGCATCTAGTTTAAAAATCCATTTGATAAACCCTCAAACTTTGAGAATGAAAAGACAACCCTAAAACCCATTTCCATCTATTTAGAGCAGATTATAATAGCTTTGTAAATTGCTCAACAATTTTAACATTGTTTTTAAGATACGTATTTGGTTCCTCTTATATCTACTATAAAGGAAAAACTTATCCACAGAGAAAAAATTGCTTAGGAGACCAATTTCTTGAACTAGGGCTTTTGGAAGAGGTAACAAATGGGAACTGAAATAAAGAAAAAATTTAAACATCCACTCTAGGACACAGCAAAATCAAAACAAGTAAAAAATGTAAGAAAGAGCCAATAAGTAAAAGTTACTAAAAACCTACTATTAGCTTTCTTTATACCCTTGGTTTTTAAAAATAAATTGCATAAGCAGCACGTGAAGGATATTTCCATGCATTCACACCCACATGGGTATTATTATAATTATTGTTACATAGATAACCAGGTTGTATTCAAAGCAAGGCACAGACATTTTAGCTTCCCCTGTAAAGTCAGCATTTCAATGGCATCAACAACATGTTAAGAATTCTCTCACTGTCAATTTTCATGGAGAAAAATAACACCAATTCTTACCATCAGCCTTCTTCAGGGCTTCCATAACCTTAACAGGGAGAGAGGATCCAAAAGCCTTAACATCATAGTTAATAGTCTCAGTTGCTGTAGGAAGCTGGATAACTCTGGTAGGAGTTGCTCTTAAACAAAACAAAAAGTTACAGTTAACTTTTTATTGCTTATTAATCAGTTTCAGCAGACATTTACTCTATGAGTATCTAACAGATTTATGTAAAATAGACATGCTTCCTCCGGGAACACCACCTAAAGCAATAATTTGGTGGCTTCCTTACAAGTTGCTAGCTATCATAGAATTCTTTATTTTTAAAGAACTGACTTTGAATATGCATTACTCCACCAGCAACAAGCTCACTGTTCAACTTCTCTACACTGTGGCTATCTACAGACTAAAGACATGCACAGTGTGAGGAGAAGCTCAGCCGAAGCTCTTCCCTGACTGCAGGGCCTACTTCCATCCCTAGCTCTGGCACTGCTGGGCAGTACACACAGTGCAACACTTTGAACACCCATGGCAGCTTGGATCCAACAGCACTTCTACCACCCTTGGCTTGCTGTGGAGACTGCATTTCCTACCATGTGTAAAAGCTGCTTTGCATCTTTCCCCACCTTCTCTTTCTGGAACAGCACTGGTCTGTGTTGTCTTTTGAACACAATCAGGTGGGCAAATTTCTCTGCTGTTACAAGTTAACGCCCTCTTTTTATTTCTCCTCACAAGTGAAATGATGTCTTCAGACCTCCCCGTGTGAAATGGCACAAGTCGATACATAGCTAGTAGCCAATGCTGGCACTCAGTTTGCAAAAAATTATTAAGCAGACTTGAAGAAAAAGTTCCCCAAAACCGAACATGAGCAATGCTCTTTATTTCAACAACACAACAAATAGCTGATCGTGAGAAAAGAGATTATGAAGCCTGAAACTGATCTGGGCTCATGCTGTATCTCCGTTTTGATCCGTATGAAGGGATTAGACAGGGGAAGATGGGGAAAGGGTTGGGCGTGAAATGCCTGAACTTTGACTATTTTATCTTCTTTTTAAATACGGAAGTTCTTATTACTTTCATATACCATACTTGTATCACACAGGGATATATTTGAGGAACGCGCGAATTCAAAACCTAGTAAGAGGCGTTCAAAACGCAGAACACGTGGCACGGTATATTTACGGCTTTAAGGTACAGAACTATAATGTAACCCACACTGGCCCGAGCACCCAACAGCGAGGCCGGGTCTGCGGCGAGGGGCGGGACTCACCGCGCCGAGAGGGAGCCGCTCCTCCGCGCCGCCGGCGAGAACAGCACCGGGGAGGCGGCTGCCGCCGCCACGACGGGCAGGCCCTTCTTGCCGCCCGGCCGGGAGAGAGGGCTGGGCGCGGCGCTGCCCAGGGTCCTGCGGGCCGACCCGCCCGGGGTGCGCGGGGAGGCGGGAGCCGACGGGAACATGGCTGTGGATGCGGGAGCGGCGCCGGGCCCGCGCTCCCGCCAGGCGCCCGCTGAGCGCGTCACCGCGGGGCGGGGCCGCGCCGGAACCGCCGGGAGCCGAGCGCGACCGGCAGGGCCCGAACGGAGCCGAGTGTGACCGGGAGGAGCTGGGAGGAGCCGAACGGCTCCGGGTGGGGCCGAACAGAGCCGAGCGGATCCGAGCGCAGCGCGGCCCCTGCCGGGCAGCGGCGGAAACCCCGCTGCAGCCGCGCAGGTGCTCGTGTAGGGCACCCGGGCCGGCCTTGAGGGGGTGAATGGCGGCCCGGGCTCCTCCTCAGCGCCGCCAGCCCTCAGCACCAAAGGGAAACACGGTCCTCTCGCTCAGATATTCCTGAAGCGGTGCTCAGTCCTTCGGGACCTCCCCAGGAGGATTCACAAGAGTGGGTTCGGGTATCGCTCCTCACTGAGTTCATGCGATTAGCTGGCACTAACCACCTGGAGCAGGGAAAGGCTGGATATGATCAAAAAGCCGCTGTTCAAAGACCATTTGGAAGGACGTCTTTTCCACTTAGAGTTGCCTTATCTTTAAAGTAGCCTGTGCATACCTGTGTTTGTCCCCAAATTTCTAAATAAATAAATAAATACACAAAACCATATTCCATGCAAACCTTGGCACGTTTCACATCTATGGTAAATAACAAGCATGCACTACAGCTATTCTGTGGTATAAAAATAGATTTTAGCCTTCAAGGGGAACTAAATGCTCAATGGCATCGGCTGGCATGAAAAAACTTTCAGAAGTAAGTATGTACCACCCTCCTGGGGAGGAAGTTGAGTTGAATGTATATCATAAACAAAGCAAATAAGATAAAATTAACTAGAATATGAAAAAATAGTATAACTTTCCAAAAACGTGTTCTTTGATAATAGATTCAGGGCTGTTAGGCTTTCTGTGTGGATTGTGGTCCCCTACGACTGAACCCAAATGCAGATGAGATAAACTTTAGATGACTCATCTGGCACTACTGAAGTAGGAGGCGCCTGTCAGTGTCAGTGCTTTGTCTTTTTCATTCAAATAAGCTCTTTTGGCTTTGATTTTATGCAAAAAGCAAAATACCAGAATTCAGTGGAGCATCACTATATTGTTACATCAATATAGTATCCTTCCATATAGCCTTCTTAATACTTATGATGCTAAATCATCAGGTTACTGTGTTCACTTCATCAAGAAAAACAAACTGAACGAAACCAGGAAATGCACACACAAACAAGCAAATACAGAAAAATCTGGAAGAAAATTCAAGCTGACATCCACATTACCCAACATTCACGACCGATGACATTTAAATTATTTGAAAAACTGAAAGCTCCTCTTCACAGCTCATTCCTAAAATATTTAAAATGATGCAGCATGAATAGTTGTGTTTTGCCGATTGAATCCTATCTATACGCAGCTACACTTCCTCAGGGAATTACTCGGCTTCCTTTCGCTGTCCCAGCCCTGTAAGAGCTCCATCTTCAGGAGAGAGATACAACATTCAAATCTCATTTTCTACACAGAAATAATTTGTACTGATACCAGTTAGAGACTTAACCAGTTCTTGACTGTCCCATAAATATCCCAAGGAGTTTTTTCAGTGGTTCTAACTCAAATAAAGTCTGCTAACCAATGTACCTGTTATGACAAACATTTGCCTTTCGGTGGACTAGAGCTTTTGTGTAGCATTTCACACTTCTTTGCTGGCTGCAATACCTGCCAGGACAACTAATAAACAAAAGACATGAAACACTCATTCAGTTCAGCTGCAAGTAATTCCTGTAACCCGTGTAAATACAGAAATAAAGGGGCTCATTGGATCTCACGTAAGGAGAAATTACATGAGTGAGGATAAAAGATGCTAGCCCCTCTAAATACATTAACTAATAGTCAACATTGAAATTAAACATCGGGTCAGGAGTATTTTTTGCATCTCTTTAGTACAACATATGCTTCTAGGAAAATTTTATCGGAAGATAAAATCACATCTGGATGTAATTTTATTTCATTCTCTAATATTTTCACTATATTCCACAAAGTGCCATTAATAGCACTAATGTTTTAAGCTTGCTCAGCACTAGGTATTTCAGCTATTGCCAGTAAGGTCTTCCAGCAACAGGTTTTCCTAGCATGGATGAGTTTTAATATGACCTGGGAAGTTTCTAGCTTTGTAAAATCTCCTTGTGGGGTTTTGCATCTTCAGAGATTCTATTGAAAGAGACTCTTCAATCAGAAACATGAGGCAAACTCTTCACTGCCAAACAAATCCCCTTGCAGTCATTCAAATTAATGTAATGCTGCTATTTTACTAGTTGTCCTTGAGAAGGTTGTTTACTAGTTGTTTCTAATAAAGTAGTTAGGCAAAACTCATTATGTCTTTCACTGAAATTTTAATTAACAATACAAAACTTACATATGCCTTTAAAAAGGACAAAAACATATATGGGAGGGCATGTTCTTTTGCGTGTCATTTTAGAAAGGAAGCGAAACTAAAGAAATGGGAAAATAGAAAAGGGAAGAAAATGCATGCAAATTAGATTTTCCTGTGACTTCATATAGTAAAACACTTCCTTTGGCTTTATGTACTGTCAGTTTTTTTCTTTGGTTGCCTTTTTTTTCCATTGGGTTGTTTGTTTTATTAAAAAACTTTCCTCCAGCTCATGCTTTCATACTCTCTAAAATGTGTTTTAATATGTAATTCTCTACAGGAACTGTAGATGGGGATCATAGTCAAGTTCAGAACACATAATCATATTTCGGAACAAACGGTAACTGGAAGGACAGTGCAGTGGAAGTCACACAGGACTTTCACAGTGTGTCAGTGTCATGCATTTTTGAATTCCAGCATTTTAAGACTACCGACAAGCACAAAACATGAAAGTTCCTTGGAAAGAGAGAGACAATGATATGAAAATGATAAGATTGTCACTTAATTACCTTTAAAATACTGAACTAACTTGAAAATGGAGCACATCTTCTTACAGTGCATTACAGCAAACAAGCTTCTAGACAGTCTCAAAGTAACACAAGCAGAAAAATCTAAGCACTGAAATTATCTCAGTGTGACAGATATCTTTAAAAGTTAAAACAGTTATTAAAAAGCTTTCAATAAAAAGTTTAACACATTTAAGTTTCAAAAGAATATTTTGTACATTCTGGAAAAATATAACATTTACTTTACATAACTGAAACATAAGTTATAGTCTTTGTAGTTTGTAAGTTTCCATTATTCATACATTCTCTCATACATTTTCTTTTAATATATTCTTTTCTCTGGATTGTAAATCTAATGCAAAAGTATCACTATTCTGAAGAAAAGCTTGTTTCTGCATTAGTTTCCTGAAAAGTCCATTTGGATTTGCAAGTAGTTCCTCATGTTTCCCACACTCAAGAATTTTACCCTGGCCAAGGACTGCAACGAAGTCAGCATTTTGAATAGTAGACAGACGATGAGCAATAATTAGGACTGTCCTCCCTTCCATCAGCCGGTCCAGAGCTTCTTGCACTAGATACTCATTTTCAGCATCCAAAGCACTAGTAACAGATGGGGTGGGGATGGAGAGAGGAGGAGATTTGTTATTGTAAGACAGGTTGGTTTTGTATGCATGAGGCTTATTTTGCCAAAACTGCAAAACCACTCGGTTTGTGGTGAAGATGAACCACTGGAACTGCAGGAAAATTTTGTGAACATGCTCAGTGCTCACACCCAAGTTATAGGCATTACATATTCTCATATGCAAAAATACGCATTGAGAAATAACACCAAATTAAGTAGTGGAAAAAAAATCAGTTACACTGCACAATAATCCTATCTCTTTTACACCAGGATCTAGGTTTAATCTAAAGATCAAAAAAAGCCTTACGTAGATGTTTCAAAATCATGTTACATGCTACAAATTTAACTCCATGAAAAATCACAGTGTACCAGCTATCCTTTCCACTTTGCATAAACAGCTTTTATTATAGGTCTCCTAAGTAAGTCACACATTCTAGAAGGCACATTCTTTTTTGTGACTAGAGAGCAATAAGGGGCTAGATAATGTATAACAACATGGAGAGAAAGAAAGAGAGAACAGTTCCCAAATCTGAGTTTTACAGGTACATAATTTCTAAGTTTCTATTTCTTTTTCTTCTTACCTTGTTGCTTCATCTAATAGAAGAATCTTAGGATTCTGAAAAAGAAAGTAAAATTGGTTATAGTGACAATTAAACAAGATCTGAATATTTATATAAATAGAGAACAGGATTCATATAGCTTAAAACTCCAAGTAAGAGTACCTACTTCATCAAAAGAACTGAGCGTCATTCAAAGCATTACTTCTAAGAAATCCAAATGCAAAGAGGACGAAACAGGAACAACAGTCCTCCATCTTCAAATTTTCCGAACTAAAATAGCAGAATACTATTCCTGGATAACCATTTGAAAGATACAAACTAAAGGGGAGAGATGATTTTTAAGGCATTCTTGGCAGCACTGTGGTCAAAAGTTCTACATTCTTATGTGGCTCTTTGACAGAGGCTCAGCTACCCTCTGCTTGCAGTCAGTCTGCTGCATAAAACTGTCTTAGTAATTGAAAGTAACAAAGCCCTGCCAACAAGCAGTATTTCACTCACAGGTAAAACACACAGTACTTAAGAACTAGCATTTAAGAACTTTTCCCAGTTAGGTCATTAAAAAAAAATTGCCAGCACTCAAATGCCTTAGAAGAATTCACTACTGAATTACAGAAAATATCCCAAACTTCCTTGATAAAGTTGAGAGTAAAAGCTTTAAACTTTATCTGGAACAGACAGGACCCCACTGCACCCCCAGATATCCCAGTATATCAACTACTCATTTACTTTTTACAACCTTTTTACTTCCACAAAATTAGGTCTTTAATCCCATGAACTGTATAGAATGCATGGCTTGAAATTCAATCAGCTTTTCAGCATTTGTGGTAAAAGAAAACTGGTATTAGGAGATTCCTATTAATCTAGCAGAACTGGGCATGCCAGGATACTACAGACACCTGTGTGGCTTAACATGAATGTAAACTGTGTTCAGCAAGGATCAAAACTTCCAGCCGAGCATCAGCACCAAACTGCCTCCCTGCCAGGCCCAGTGGTTGCCCCTGAACTAAGCTCTCTGTTGTTCTGATCCTCAGAAGACCCCTCAAATCTGTGCAGCACAGAGCCTGCCCTGAAGTTAGACTCATACCAATCTTCAAAGAAAAACATGACATTACATTGTGCCTGAAATATCACCTTGTTCCAAATCCAGGCCACCTCCCCTCAAAGCTAAGACAAGGCATCTGAAGTACTAGTAAACTGCAACCCAGAAAAATTAACCCATGAATGATAGAGATCTGAACACAGACATGTCACATATGCATTTAATAGCACCACATTCTTAGGGTCTTCCTTCATCCTTGACCTCATCTTATGGAAGTGGGCCATTATACAATGATTTAACATCAGTCTTGGCAAGAACTATCAAAAAACATGGCTGAAAGATAGGAAGAAGCACTGACATTAAGTAAATTGTCATTAGTTAAGCCACTCAGCCCTTTCAAACTTCATTAACATAAAAGATCCAGTTTTCCCTTTTTAAAATATTTTCCTACCTCTCCCACTGAAACACCTCCTCCCTGTTAATCTCTCCTGCCTCCCCCCAGGAAATAGTTAAATAGTTGTTTGGGTACTGGCTTACCTTGAGCAGAGCTCGAGCAATTGCAATTCGCTGCTTCTGTCCACCTGGGGAAAAAGAATCAGTAAATTGAAATAGGAAAACAGATGTCAGGTAATTTTAATTGAATGCCTGGGCTGAGCAGAATTAGGCCCATGTACTTTAGTGGGGAGTGGAGGTGAAGGGTGGATTCTCTTAATACTTACGGCAGGCTACAGCTTGGAGAAAAAAGTGGTAACAAAAAATGATGGAATTTTTACATCACTCAATAGCATCAAGATTTTTAAAATAAGCAACATAAAGACATACCTGAAAGCAAAATGCCTTTTTCTCCAACTACAGTGTCAAACCCTTTTGGAAAATCTCTGATAAAACTAGCAGCATTAGCTATTTCAGCAACTTTCTGAATCTCCTCTGCAGTCACAGTAGAAGGATCCTCTGCACCATAGGCAATATTTTCAGCAATAGAACAGGAGAAGAGAATTGGTTCCTGACAAATGCAAACACATAACTAATATGGTAGATCTGTAATTGTATCCATGTGTTATCTGTCATAATATGTTATCTATTATGTATTATCTATTATGTCTATTAACATAAATCCCACTTACAATATCCATACAAGGAATATGTAAGCTAGAGTTAATTGAATTAAAGACTAATAAAAAACCTCCTCCCCTAACACCAAAATGGACAGTGAAAACCAATTAAAAATTAAGTTGCTTTTTTAACTGACAAAACATAACTCTCAATTCCTAATATTTTAGGAAGAGTTTAGGAAGAGCTATACATTAAAGTATCAAAAGCCCTTTCTTTGTACTTTGCCACAAATCATCATAATGGAAGGGATGGAGCACCTATCCTGTGAGTGAAGGCTGAGAGAGATGGGGCTGTTCAGCCTGAAGAAGAAAAGGCTCCAGAGAGACCTGATTGTGGTGTTTCAGGACTTAAAGGGGGGCTCTAAGAAAGATGGAAACAGACTTTTTAGCAGGGCCTGTTGTGATAGGACAAGGGGTGATGGTTTTAAACTAAAGGAGGGTCGGTTTAGATTAGACATAAGGAAGACTTTCACAATGCAGGTGGTGAAACACTGCTAGAGGTTGCCCAGACAGGTGATGGATGCCCCATGCTTGGAAACATTCTAAGTCAGGCTCATTCAAGGATGGGGCTCTGAGCAACTGTATCTAGTTGATGTCCATCCTCAGTGCAGAGGGACTGGTTTAGATGACATTCAAAGGTCCCTTCCAACCCAAACTATTCTATAATTTGCAACAATGATGATTCTTTTCTTAATCTCTGCACAGATTTTATGGCATTATGTGCATTTAATTTGTATTCAAACTTGCAACAGAGAACTGTGAGATAGAACAAGTGATGTACAATGGGAAAATGTTCTGAAACAAGGTAAGTGAGCTCTGTTTAAAAAGTAGAGTCATGTTCTTTGAATACCAGTATCGACCTCCTACTGGTAATTTAAATGGAATAGATTCTTTCAAAAAGAAAAGTGCTAATGTGCCAACAGGAAAATAATTTTTGCACAAAAGCTTTTGGTGGCATTATTACATAAAGAAGTTGTTTTGAAATGCAACAAATACTCAGTTTCTCTTATGCTTTTAACAAGAACATCAGCCTAACAGTTAATTGCACTGTGAAGTATCTGGGGAGACGAGGGAATGAACATTTTAATGGATGAAATAGTTTATTTTTAAGGCACCATTGACTTCCAGAGTCTGGAGGTTGCTAGGAAGGTGGCACTATAAAAGTAAGTGCCAACTGTGCTGTATTTTCATGCTTTCCTAATGAAAATTATGGTTTCCTGGAAACTACTCAGAGCACAGAAGGTCAGTTTTTTAAATGGCTGTATAAGATATGATTGTGTGACTTCTATCAATACAAAAGGTAATTAAGTGTTAAGATTTTTGTTACTTTCTTCCACAAATTATAGCAAGCATTAGGTTGGTCATACCTTACAGCAATTTACCTTCCAGTCTTCACATGCACACTTTTCTTCTAAATTAACATTTTGGATCTCTGTGATTATGTAAAAGCAGACTACAGAATACTGGAACTAGCTCTAAATACTTATTGTTAGAACAAAGCATGTGCAACAGCAGTTATGGTGAGATGGAAGGATTTCACTGAGAAGCAAGATTATGTCTTTTTAAAAAGAAGGAAAGTGAGGAAAAGTTAGTTGATCACAAAATTATTTCATCCACTTGGATTTTTTTTCCTTACCTGACTTACTGTTCCAATCTTTGTCCTGAACCACAGTGGATTTAACTGACGGATATCAAAGCCATCAACGGTGATAGTACCTTAAGTTAGGAAACAGTGAAGTCAAGTTGTTTGACACGTACTGAAAAGAGTCTGAAGGAACAGCTGAGAACAACAACCCCTGGGGAATCACACACTGTACTGGTGGATCAGAAATGCAAAGCTATGCAGGCACCATCACAAGGTAACAATACACCCCAGAAGGAGACACGAACCTCAAGCACAGGAGCCCCAACTGTTTATAAGGTTTATCTGAGATGCAAAGCATTAGTTGTTGCAAATGAGAGCAACACACAAACCATACCTGAGATAGGATCATACAGCCGCAGGAGAAGGGATACAATTGTTGATTTCCCTGTACCACTTGGGCCAACGAGAGCCATAACAGAGCCAGCTGGAATGGAAAGGCTGAAGTCTTTGAAAACTGATGTTTCTGGACGTGTTGGATATGCAAATTCAACATCTTTGAATTCCAAAGCACCTCTGAATACATCTTTGCCTAATGTGATTCCCTCTGTATAACAAAGAATAAAATACAGAAACGTGAACAGAAACAAAAATTAGCTCAGCCCTCCTAGAAGTTGCTTTACAGACATTCAGTAGAAATATCTATGTCCACATTCAATCTATGGATAAGTGCAAGCCACAATTCAGGACCACAGTGGTTATATTTCAGCCATGAGTAAATCAGTGTGGTATACCAATCATTCCTGAATGCAATTTCAGATTGCTCACCTGCACTGAACCTGTAGGCTACCTACAGCAACAGGGAGAATTTGCATCTTGCTAATACCTAACCACTAACAACAATCATTTCTCAAAGAATTATCTGAATTAGTGAACATACTATAAACAATTAAAGCTTTGTCAATTAGGAGCAATGAAATAAAAAAGCATTGGTGAAGGCCAAAGTCCTGTTACCACAGAACACAAAAAGATAAACATTGCAAGTCATTTATTGCCCTTTCACCAAGCCACAAAAGTCACTTGCAGCACTCTCCTCTGAACAAGAGCAGTTCCTGTCACTGGAATAAAGCAGCTGCTAGGTTTGTTGCACTAACAATTTTTAGTTTTATGTTCTCCTTTCAGTGGAAAGCATATTTAATAAATTCAAATACCTATCAGAGGCCTAACTCTTAGGCAACAGTTCATTGAAATGAAAATTTCAGTTTGTGAAATTTTCCATGAATGAAACCACCATGAGTGAACAACTACCAAAGTTAAATAAAACCAGCTTCTTTCTTGAGCACAGCATTTGACTTAAACAAGTATCTTCATATCATTACTAGAAAAAGCTGCTAAATAGTTAAGACAAAGAAACAAAATTTCTTCAAGCCCTGTAAAAACTCAGTGACACATATCCATACAAAGGAAATTAATTGGACAGTGGGGCTGCATTCCCAAAATATGAAGTTCCCACCGAATTTGTGAAAATTGGTGGTACTAGAGCAATACCCAAGTCATGTTTGTTTGTGCTGGAGAAGCACAGTTCAAACCCGTAATTCTTTTCAGATGCAGCACACAAGTAACTCCCAACCAGCCACAGCACAGGGTAGCACATCCCAGTGTTTGGTTAAACAGTAACTGTGAGTAGGAAACAAAGACACCCATCAGTAGCAATCAAGATTTCACTAGTTCAGCTCTTTTTTTTCCAGGTTTTCATTTCTTCTCTAGGCTTTCAGTTTAATGATAGAAGCATTGGAATGGAAAAGGCAAGAGCATACAATTCCAGATTCCTTCCTTGACTTTAACCTATGGACATACACATGGTAATGTTTCCACAATAGCTTGTAAACCTCCTTTTGGGAAAAGAAATGTATTTTGTAAATCCTGTGTTAGCAGCATAATCTTTATTATTACCATGGTAGCAAGTAATCACTTATCTTAATTCTCAGTTCCAGTTATTGCACAGTCTATCCATGGCCCAAAACACTGAATCTACTGCAATACAGGAAGTCTGCTACCACAAGTCCTTCCTCTATATACCACTGTAAAAATATCTAAAAGCTACCTACTTGTCTCTTGTTTGGATTCTAGACACAAGAAAAAAGACATTATTATTTGTTCCCAAGGTATTTGTTGGCACCAGCAACAACCAGAGTTCTGCAAAAATAAATCTTGCCCCCCCAAATTAGGAAGAAATGTGGGTAGTATTACTGTGAGGAGAAAGGTGCAAATCACTCCAAAAGCAATACTCGCTGTGGCTGCCCATCTACACTATCCCAAGAAGCAGAAGTCCCCCTATCAACCCTACCCTTTACTTCCTTTTATTCCCAGTCATGCTCAGTCCCTGATTCCTATGGCAGAACAACACAAAAACTCAGTTTAGTATGTGTTGCTGCAAGGCCTCAAACTGTGTGTTTGAAGTTAGGATTCAAATCAACATGTCTTACACTACTGGCTGATTTTCACTGGATCAGTATGAAATGTTTAAGCTTGGAATACTCTTAATGAAAGCCACCTGGTTTTGAAAGCTTCTCTGATCATTTCTTAGCCATTAGAGATGAGCACGGCAAACTGTTCAGTGGAAATATGAGATACAGCCATCTCAGAGCTCCTCCCTCCTCTCCTTTTTCTTCTTTCCACTCTTTTCACTCTAAAGCTAAATCAAGAGGAAGTAGTAATGACATCAACAAAAAATTCCAAAAAACTAGAAATGACCATGTCCTCAGTCACATAAATTAGAAAGTAGTATGATTTAAAACCATACTCTGAATTAAATAAATAGAAATTAATTAAACCAAAAGTAATTAATTAAGCTAAACTTTTGGACCCCAACATTTTTTATTACAGGAATTTTTCACCATCTGTTTCTTACTTGGGTAAAATCAGAAGGATTATGACTATATCTAGTTTCTTTGAAAAGAATGTAAGTCAGTATTACCTTTAAGTGTTACACACACCCTTCTAAAGTATTGCTGACCCATACTAGAAAATCAATCTTTAAATAGTAACAAACCAGGAACCCACCATTAAATGGAAGTTGGGGCTTCCTTTCAATAAGTTCCCAAAGACGTCCACCAGCACCTAGTCCTTTCATTAGCTCAGAGTAAAAGGAACTTAGACCTAAACAAAAAGCAGAACAGTATTATGCATCCATATGCAATGGAAGACATAGAAGAGATAAAATTAGCATTATACTTTTTAGCAGCAGCATTGAAGGATCAGATGTGTAGAGGATCTTTTATTCCAACAAACTGTTAAATGTGTTAAACGCTATCTAGTCTCATTTGAGAGCTGCCAATAACCCTTATTCACCATTCTTATTTATATCTGTAAAACAAATCACTCTGAAGAAAAGAAACTGTCAACACACTTCAACTTATGTATGTCCTTTTTCATTCACCTGTCAGGAAGAACAGCATCCAACTTTAGGAAAATGGCTTTGCATTCAACCAGCTATAGTCCCAGATCATTGATTAGAACAGAGCATTCTGAATGCTTCTTTATCAGATAGGTTTACACTAGTACAGGGGAGCCTGGCTGAGTCAGCCACAGCAGAGAGAGGGCACAAAACCTAGGGCTGAAGTGATGCTTGAGAAGGTGTATGGAGAGTGGACAATGGAAAGAAATGTGTCTCCCATGCCAGAATACTTCAAACAGTGCTGGAGAAAGCAAAAGCTAAGGACCTGCACATAGTACTGGGTCGCAGCTCTTAGCAGCTGTGTGAATCATCTTGAAGGTGGCTTGGCTGAAGGGCTTTCCAGCTGACATAAACACAGAAACCAACATAGTACTAAAAATGGACCAGTACATAGATATAAAATGTCCAATTTCTTAAATTTTTGTGTGCCTTTCAAAAGACACCAATTTAATGATCTTTGAATTCCAACAGCATAAACATACTTACACTGTAAAGTGTTTACAGTGTTAAGAGTTATTTCAGGAGGGCAGAAAAACAAAGGTGCATATAAAAATATGTATATCTAAATATATATGTAATGGATTTACTAGTTTATTTTTGCAGAGCAAGAAGCTCAGCTCAAGGTCACAAGTCTGTAAGTGTAGGCAGGGTGTTTCATCACACTGCTGCTGAGGACTATCTGAAAGTTTGCAACACTAGCCATGGCAAGAAGCTGTCTGCTTGGAAAAAAGAGCCAAAGAATCACATCCTAGAGCAGGGCATGGCAGGGGAAGGCATAAGCCTCACAGAGCAACTTCAAATTCAAACACTGAGGTTTGCAAATTCACAACCACTCATAAACAAAACATTATATAATATGGACAGCAAATACAAATGAGAAAACATTTTTATTTTTCATAACCCATGTTCTGTGTCTGGAAGAAAACACAGCAAACTTACAACAAAGAGTGGCAAAGTCACAGATTATGCAGTGAACTTCACAGTTGTTGCATTGACTCCTATATGTCTTGATGACATATACAGAGCAGACTTAGCACTTGGAAGATTTATATGCCTTGTAGGCATCTAGGAAGGCAGGCCTCTTGTGGCAAGACACCTCTGCTTCAGAATCCCCATGAGAATGAGCTCTGTGCAGAACTACATTCTACAAAAATCTGAACTAGAATTTAAAAATATGTTTTTATACCAAATCAAAGTTAATTCAATGATATTTTAGCAATGCTTCTAATCGTCATTTATTTAATATTAGCTTGTCTCATGTTTTCAAAGTGCCAGCTATCTCTCCATTGACCAAACTTCAATGATTTAAGCAGAGAAAAAAGGAGGGTGGTAGTTGGAATGGGTGCCACTGGAATTTTGATATACAAGGAAGCAGGTTTGTTAAATTTTGCCCTCAAGCACATCTTTGTACTCCCCATGATATCAGGCCTAGTCTTAAAAAACAAAAATACAGGCAAGCTGCATCGCCCTCCTAGTCTATCAGAAGTAACAGACTCATTTTAAAGAAGAATGATTCCAGTCAGTTGTAGAGCTTCTGAACAACTTATCTTCATTTTTGCCTGTATGCAGCCACGAAGACAGCTCTGACAAAAAGATGAACAGCTTGTTGCTGGGCCAGTAGATTACAGAGTGTAGGCTCCTGGGAGGAGTCAGTTAGTAATGAAAACCAGAAGGTTAGCACCAAGTGCAGTATTCTACTGGCACTTTGTTTACTCTTCCAGTTGAGGACACTCTATACTGAATTACAGCTAAATGCTACATGCCTTTCTAAATAGAGTATGCTTAACATAGACCCACATATTTTATTGCTTTACACAATACAACAAGTATCTTAATTTAGACCTAAAGAAAATTAAAGTAATATATACTGTCACATGCACACATTGAAAAAAACGAACCTTCTTTTGGGGAAAAAGAAGGCTTATATTAAGTTACAGATTACTATTTTCATTAACTCTTCAGAAAAAGAAATATTATGATTTCTTGTGAAGTTAATTTGGAAGACTTTTTAAGAAAGTCAGATTTTTTAAGGGCTTCTTCCCTCCCACCCCTATAATGACTGCAATGCTTTGAAGTCAAGAAAATCTAATTTCCTGTTCCATACCTCCAATGCTTATGCCAACCCAGAAAGCATACATTAGGAAAGATGAGAGTTCACCAACTGTCATGTAGGCACTGCCCATTAGTAATCCTCCTTTGTACAACACTGAGAGGACAATTAAATTTCCAGAAAGACCAGTCTAAGGAAAAAGGAAAAGGCAGATTTTGTCACATACATCTTAAATTTCATTCTCTAAAATGTTGTTTCAGAACTTTCCTTGTAATGAAAAGAACTCTCACACTATAGGTATCTAGGCTTCTGGATGACTGAGGTAAATTCAACAATTCTAACACAAAGCCAGCCAACAGCCAGCCAGACATCC
The DNA here is from genome assembly GCA_013399835.1 of Leptocoma aspasia. Lineage (NCBI taxonomy): Eukaryota > Metazoa > Chordata > Aves > Passeriformes > Nectariniidae > Leptocoma > Leptocoma aspasia. The sequence continues at coordinate 803,669 of VXAX01001069.1, read as the reverse complement.
AGTGGCACTGTGCTGTCCAACAAGTGTTCAAAAACCAAACAACTCTTTTTTTGGCTTTTTTTTTCCCCAAGGTGGAAAGGAACACAGAACATTATTCTCGACCATATTACCAAGGAAGAATTGATAGTCTGCAGTTATGTTCCAGTTTTAGAATTCAATTAGACAAACAGGAAAAAATCCAAGCCTCCCTCCCCTACCTGTGCACTCCCCCACCTTCCTATGCATTGATGCTCCTCTCACTTGGGAGCCAAACCTCTAAATGCTAAAGGTAGGGGAAGGTTTCCACTGGTTTAATTCCTTGAATAGAAGGTGTGGCCTTAGACAAGTAGTCCCTTGCTATGGGGCGTGGTGCAGAAATTGAGGCTTAAAGTGACTTTATCACACTGTTTTATCTTGAGATGCAGTTTCACAGCAATTTAGACTGATTTAAGTCCAGTCTTCCCACAGTTTTATGTAGATTCAATTTATTCTCATTAATTTACTTGCAGTTTTTAAGTATCATCCGGAGTTTTAAAATAATTGACACTTTGCATAACATGGTTGGCTTACTTTCATTAAATATACTCACTGCTCCGAAGAAGCCTGCCCGAGCTACTGCCTCTTTTTTAGCCAGCTGTAGCACATAATCAACTTTATTTGTATACTTCTCCATTTCAGCCACTTCTTGCCCAAAAGCTCGAACTGTTCTGATGTTTCCGATACGCTCTTCAGCTAACTGCATTGAAGCAAAGCACAAAACAGATTCACAGAGACACACAATTTGAAATGTTCACATTAGAGAACATCTGAAAGTTAAACCAATATCACTTCACTAATCTACATAGCTTTGGATAGCACTGGAAAATTTCTCATGCCTTCCTCTCCCCACCCCAACCTCCTTTTTTAAAAATTTAAAAATTCAGTTAAAAGCAAACTGCATTCCCGGCATTTTAAAAAAAAACCCTCAAGATTGTCTTAATTGCTAGCAGAGACAGAAAAATATAAAAGTAGGGTTAAAAAATTTGGTGTGAACAACACCCATAGGGAAGTTACTATTCACAATATGCAATAACAACATGGGAAGGGAAAAAATAAAGAATATTCTGTTCCATACTAAGTCATGCAAAAAAGCCTGCAGTTATTTCCTAAAACAATTCCACTTATTTGATCAAAGCAATGTTGGAAATTAATTTAGCCCAATTACTAATGTCTCATTTCAACTCAGTATTTTAGCTTCTAAACAGCAAAGTATTAATTCTAAAATACCTCAATTGTAACCAATTACACGAAGTTGTTAATGGACATTGTGCTGGTCTTAGAAAAAACAAGTTCCCCTTTTGTAAGTATGATACAAAAATTTAATTCTCCTTCTTCCATCTCCCATTCAACCTGAAAACTTGAGTGGGACACAATAATTGCTTGTTCATATGAATTCCCATCCCTGGTTTACAAAGGCACAAGCTTCCCACCAACACAGTCTGAGGAAGACAAACAGAAGAGGGCTAATCTTCCTTTTGCACAGTTCTACAAAGGACATCCCAAGTTTGTAACAGCTGACAACTGTGACTATTTTAACTACAGCTTTCCTAATCATATTTCTGTGCTTTTTAATAATGTTTCCCCACCCTAACCCATGGAGGAAAATGTTTAAGAAACAGGCCCCGTAAACATTTAAGAGCTGACAGTAAGGTCAAGCATCAGGGATGCATTTCAGAGATGAACTTGCTAGCAAAGGAAGCATTCATCTAGTATGCTCCTGATAGCTTCAAGCTCAAAACTGCAATCCAAGAAAAGTGGTTTTCAAATCCAGATACCAACTTACACAGGACTTCATAGGCTGATTTTTTTATGCTCTCACAAAGCTAAAGCCTAAGCTCCTTGTAATTTCTTACATTTCCAAATTCTCAAGGCCTAGTATCTCTGTATTATATTGTTACAGACAAAGGAAGCATGGTTGTTTTTGAGATCTGTGAATAAGTGTCATTCACATTTACCTTTCTACTCAGGTGCAAAAGTACAGGGTCAGAATAACAGTACAATTGTCTTCAGAAGATCTGTAACTTTAGAGGCATTAACCTAAATACATTAGAGCAACTTTAAAGTTAACTAGAAAGGTTACCTGTGTTGCTTCTGCAAGAGAATCTTGAGTCATTTTAGTAAGCTTTCGCAAGTATCTGCCATAAATCACAGCCAGGACAGCCAAAGGTGGCACAACACTCAGAACAAATGCAGCAAGGCTAGGGGAAACAAAAAACTAGAAGAAAAAGGTATTGTCAGAGTTTAGCATTCAGATTAAAATTAATCCCTAGGGTACTGAAGTGCAACTTCCCTTGCTACTTTTCTAAAGCTAGTAGGGATTTAGTGCTGCCATTTAAGTAGTGCTGCTGTAGTGCTGCTACACTAAACATTTATAGTGTTTTAATTTTTTTCAAGGCAAAATATCCATTCTTCCACAGCATTTGGGAGGTTAGAACAAAGGGCTATAAACAAAGCCCTCTGGATTTAATTTCTAGCTTTCTCACTGCTTCACTGTGTGGTCTTAGTCAAGCATCTCAACCTGCCAGTAAACAGGCCTACCAGGAAATTTCTTGGGGATGCTGAAAGACATAAGCTATTACACAGTTTCTAAAGTGCTTTCACAACTATTAAATAGATGGTGTAATACAAAAGCTCTGAGTAGGGAAATATCATACAGTACTTCTGGGTAACTGAGAAACAACAGATGGAGTCACCAGTACTCCCTAGCACCCACAAATGGGTGGAACAGGGTATTTAATTTATTGCTTGCAAAACTTATCACTTGATCATCATCAAAGCACCTAAAGAGGTTCTCTTCATAAGACTTACTAACATTAGATCTAATATGTTTTAATTTCAACTTGCTTTCTGTATTGAAAACAAAAATCTCCAGAAAGATTCAAAATCAACCTAATTGACAGGCTTTATAATTATTTCATAATAATATCTTCTTCCTTTCCTTGGCAAGCTTTTTTAGTCCACCTCTTACAACCATCTCATGGCAGTATTTTGGAGCAGAATGCATTATATAAATTTATCTCATTTTATCTGTGGTAAGATAGACTTATAGACTTAGATAGGTAAGATAGACTAATAGATAGACTTAGAGTCCCTTTGTAAGAGAGTACAGAAAGCCATTCTTATCAGCAATTATTATCAGTGACAAAATATTAAAGCTTTAAAGCTTCATAGTGGAAACTCTTAACAGTTTCTAATAATGACAATATTGGATGCTTATTTTTATGAGGAGACTATCTGCTGTCTGTTTTTAACTCCAAGTAGACAGCAGAAATTACTACACCTTCATTTAAGAAAATTGTAACCAATGCGTAAGCATAAAAAATTTAATGCCACAAAAAAAAAACCAAAAAAAAAAACCCTCAACAGAAGTCAGATGTTTATGTAATCCAACTGACCACCAAGGAATATTAACTGGTGTTGTGCACTGAAGCCTTCATTAACAAGGTTCCAACAGAAACATATTCTTTACTGGCAGACTAAAGCAGAAAGACTAATACTTGTAAAAATCCTCGGCATTAATTAGATATGCAGTGCTGCCTTTGCTCACCTAGGCTTTAACCAGAATCAACCCACTTTAATGACTTTCTATCAGGCCCTTCATACCATATTTTACCTACAACCATGGGAATGCTATCACTGATTTTAGTATCTTCAGTAAGAATGGAATTCAGCTATTTGCCTACTACATTTTGCTTCATAACTTTGGGTAACAAAAGTAGTTAATGTCAATCCATCATCCTCCAAATTTTCCTTCTGAGTAAACACCAAGTGGCTTGCTACAGGCACATCACCTATTGCAATAATCTCTGCATCTGTTGTAGATAAGCAATGAAATACACTTGTACCCAAGAGCACACAATTGTTACTGGACTGACTCACACTCACCTAATAGAACTGAAACAAATGTGAAACTACAAGTAGTGCCAAGCAAATAAGAGACCACCATACCATCATTCCAACCCCCACAGATGCTTGTGCTCCTGCCCTGAGCCCATCTGAAAGGTTTTCAGTCACTGAGCGGCCCAAAAGGGCTGTATCTGAAGATAAGCGGTTTATCAGCTCCCCTGTTCTGGTCTTGTCAAAGAAAGCCATTTCTTGCTTCACAATAGAGGAGAACATGGTTGCTCTCAAACGTTTCACAATTCTTTGTCCTGTCAGAAACATAAGTCAGTCAAGCACGACACAAGAGACTTTACACAGACACCAACAATATAAAAATCACAGGATTGCACAGCACCAAGCAAGGCACAGTACAGGGTAGACAGCCTGGTAAGATGTGCTAGATGAGATCTTTAAGATCTCAGCTAACAGCAAATAAAAATGAGCAATCATTCCAGCACACTTATCTTTGCACTATTAATTTACCTTTGCTCTGGTTAAAAAAAGGTACTGACTCCAAAATCATCTCTCAGCCATTGCCAAGAATTTGTTTAAGATAATTAGATATTCTGACTCTGTGAAAAACATGATGACTCAGTACCACTTTTGCTTCTGTTTTTACCTGCAGTCTGCATGAGGTAGACACGAGTAGCATTAGCAGCAGCACCACATAAAAAGATTCCACTCAGCAAGGCACACAGGCTGGTCAGGCTGTCGGTGAAATCCTCACTGGGATTTGTATAAATAATGTCAATAACTTTCCCCATAAAGAAAGGCGCTGACATGGTAATGACACTGGAAACTGCCAGAAAGCCAACAGCAGCTGCAAATCAACAAGAAAAAGGAAAGTTATTCTGAACTTACAAGACCATTAATAGTACAAAATGAAATTATTTTTCACTTGAAACTTCTATTAAGCTTGCAAGTGCCAATTGAAATAATTAGCACTCTTTTACACCCAGTTCTGAAAGGGTGTATAAATTAACTTAGGCAAGGCACATTTTAAGACTGAAAAGCCTCTGTATACAATTACAGTCCTGGAGTTGCTTCCCTTGTCTAATCTTCAACAGCACCATCCAAAAAGGTTAACTTTTGACAGGTGTCACCCTTAGAGAACATTGACAGTTACCACATTCTCACACACAATCCTTCAGCTCCTGTTTGGTTTGGGTTTTATTATTCATGCTTGTCACTGTATGGAAGCTTCCAATTGTCTGTTTTTGAGATAACAATGGACTGAAGTAAAGATCTGAGAATTATGCAATTTTATGGGGAAAAAAACCCAAACAAAGCAGAAACCAAAAAAAACCACCCAAATTTGATTTCCTCTTAAATGATAAATTTTATAATTGATTTTTATTTTAAATTTTATAAACATTCATTTTGTTTTACTCTTTACTATTGTTGGTCTGAAAGAAAAATAGCTTAAGTCTTAATTAGAAGTACATTTGCTGATGAGCAGAGCTCTTGAATTCCAGTTGCAAGATCACCCATGGAACAGCCTGTGTAGCTTTTTGAAGGTGTATCCCAAAGTATGAAAATTACACTGGACCAAAACTTAGCCTTTTGAACTTAAATCTGCAAAGAAATTTCTTGAGCCAAGAACAAAGTTTAATTCTAAAAAGGCAAGCCAAGCTTGGAAGGCTGAGAGCTAGAAAAAACACATCCTAATTGAAAACTGAACAAACTTGATATGAAAACCACTGAACCACAACAAACAATGACATTTATATAGCATCATTTTTCAAGAACCAACCACACACTAACAGCAACCATTCATAGGATTGCTGCAAAACTACTAACAAATAATGCCTTTGAAGACAAAAATATACTGTGCTGAAATTCCTGAAGTTTAGTTCCATTCTACTGAGCTTCTTGTATCACTTCTACGACGAAGATAGCAGCCAGCCTCCCTACTGCACACTGCTGTAAGCAATATTTCTAACACCTGACACAGATGGTTTGATGCCTCTTACCACCTTCACACACACATGGAAAGCTTGGTTTCAGTTTTCACTTGAAGTGCAAATACAGCTGTGTATTTATAAGGAAGAATTCAGAGTACAAAAAATGCATAGCTGCAGCCTGTGCTTCTTAGTCAAGATTTGTTTGCAATCTTTCCCTTGTGTTACAGTCAGGCCAGCAAGTGTGCGAAAGATACAGGATTTGGATCTTTAACTTGAAGCTATAGAAACTATAAGAAACCAGAGGAGAAAGTGAAAAACTTTCTGGTGCAAACTTATTGATCTATGCCGTAGGCACATCTCATAAGGATATTACTTATTAGCTAAAAATTCATGAATGACCTTAGTAACAGCCAGTAATGGCAGCATTGGTGGATTGAAGCTGTGAAGCAGCAGGGGAAAATCCAACAAAATCCAGGTTATTTCCTGTCAGGAAAAGCTGGTTGGTCTCCAAGGCAGCCAGAGATGGACAAAAGCATTGATTATGAGCACAGTACTGCATGGCAGCTTAGTCTCTATTATTCCAGACAATTTCTCAGTTATGGATGGAACAGTACATATGAACTGCAGATATAAATATTCACTGAAGGAAGAAGACTGTATAGCTAAACCCCCCATACATTTCTGTCTAGTGGCTTGAATTTACCTTCAGTTCTTCTTCATTCAAACTAGGACGGGTTTCACTGTAATTACTTCCAACAGCCTTAACTGAATGAAGAGCAAATACTAGTACCTAAAGCAAACTGAAAACTACTGAACTAAGCAACATGCATGTCTTTATTAATGTAATCACAAATCATATGCAAAATAAGGTTCCCTAATTGAAACTCTCATGTTGATTATACCAGCAGACCAACTAGAAAATAGCACAGTTGCTAAATGGCTACTCTTTTATGTTTCTTTTAAAATGTTGACTAGTTGAAAAAGTAGGAATCAGCAAACACTCATTGCATTGCCTCCTTCAAAGGAGCTGTCACAGTGATAACTGGCTGAAGGGAGGAGCTCCATGTGTTCAGCAACCAGATATGAAGACACCCCAGTGACACTGAAGGTTGTTGCTGATAGAAAAAAAGGTCAGAGTAAACTCTATAGTATTAGTTTCACATGGCTTACTCTGTTACCCAGAAAATTACATCAAACAAAGCTTCCAAAAGCTTCCTTTTATTTTTTAAAGTGATTTTTTTGTAGGCTGTGAGATGACAATAAAGAAAATGTGAGGCAGATCAGTGGAACTTACAAAATCAGGACTTCAAAGTGGCAACAGGAGCAACGACAAGGAAAGCTGGCTGTGGCAGCAGCTGAGCAACTCTCTTGGAAACATTAGGCAAACATTTTGCTTGTCTACTTGCACAGAAATCCAGATTGCTGCATAAAGCGATGCCTTTATCACTATTAAGATCCACATGCACTTTGTTAAGACTGACATGGCTTGCTTCTTGACAGCAAACCTGCAACTTCTTTCAAGGACAAGGTTGCCAACTAATAAACCATGATGTTTACAAGCTATAACTAGGCAGAGCTAGCAGAAACCTCTCTCAACCTAGACTAAGTGACTCCAAAGAGTCATACAATAATTTTCTACACACAAAACCAACACCAAGACAGTGAATGTTTCTAATTTTGCTGGTTCTTACCAGAGCAGCCTTCTCACCCAGTATAGCATGTGTAAGTGTATGAAGACAAAATACTTGCAAGCCTGTTTGGTGAGAGGCTCTTTTGAAGACAAATACGTAAGGATTTTACCTCCGATGAATTAAGATCATCCAAGCCAAGCAGGGATGAAAGACAGAAAAATGAGGTATTGATGAGATCTGGCAGTGTACAGTAGCCCAGCAACAAGTCACAGTGGCTAGATTTTACTATTCCATAAGTTATGACTGTTACCTCCTGAAATCTTTTAGGTATTGTACTAGTTTCATTTAAATATGGGGGGCTGGCAGGTCAGAGGCAAGATTTGGATTTGTCAGAAATATCCTTCTACCAGTACTAATGAATGTCTGTCCTTTAGCAGTTATCTGTGCAGTTTTATTTAATATGTGGGGAATTTTAAAGCTTAACACTGACTAGCTTTCCACAAGGGTATTTGGAGTGCTGAATAAAATCTATGACATTATCATGTGCATTCAGGAAGACTGGGCTCTTCAGTTGTTCTTTGACGGGAGAAAGATGCACTGGTAAATTTTATATTTGTTGGTCAAATAAAGTTCATTTCCTTTTGGTGGACCCTGGACCACAATATTTTTTGGGTATCAACCCTGCAAAGGTATCAACCCTGCAGAATCAGCTCTGCAAATACTTACTACAAGATAAAAATCTTCTTCCAGAGTACACTGTGAGCACTTAATGATGCTCTGTATAGTTCTAGGTTAGTTATGAGAGGTGTGATTTTCTCTCTGTGTTAAATTCATACATGACATCTGTACTACATCTATTACTATGCAATAACACTTTAGAACCATACTCCTTACATTGTTAAGAACAACTGTGTTACTGTGCTCAGAAAAAAAAAAATACAGTTCACAAAATGCTAGAAAGTAACAGAATGACTCTAGGTTTAGAGGAGAGAGTATGGCTTATTTTTTATCGTGCATTTAACAGTAAAGCATTTAACTTGTTCATATTTACCCTGTATAGAAGACAGACTTTATGTCACACCAACCTAGCAATTACTCCTTCCATCTCCACAGTTCACACAAATTATGCAGCAACAACATTCCCCAAGGAAATTAAGGTCTAAGCACCTAACTGATCACAGGGATAAGCAGCTACTGTTTCTGCAATGCCTTACTTAAGTAGCTCCCTACTTCACCAGTTTGAAATAAACAACTGTCACCAATTAGGCACAGAAAAACAAACTTTCTGTGATAAAGCTACAAGGCTGCTTGGACCTTTTTTGAGTTTCATACCAAACACTGACAAAATCAGAAGAAAAACTAGGGGGAGAAACAATAAAAAGCACCTAGCCTATTTTTTATTGGTGCACCGCACATGAGAAAACAGTAAGTTACCTCTACATATATATGTAATATATATAGGAATTACAATTTAATATAATATATAATATAGGAATTACGGTTTAAAAACCACAAGGATTGCCTTCAAAAAAAAATCAAAGGGCATCACCTGGTGTAATTTTAAAGTAAAATAAAATCCGATTATGAATAAGGCAGTGTTCTTCTGACTTAATTGAAATTTTGCCGAACTTGCCAAAAATTATCAAATAAAACTTATGAAATATTTCTTGAATGCCTCTAAAGAAGAGGCTGTGTACAAAACAAACCTTCTTACTCAGTCCACAGGAAGTTTTATAGAGGGAAAGGACACACTCTGCTATGGGATTCAAAATTTCAGAGTTCCTTGTGCTTACTTAACAACTCAATACAACTATTGTTTCCTTTGAGTGTGGTTTGGATAAAGTGCAACAGACAGATTCTCACGGAGAGAAACAAGGAGGCAGGACGATATAAAAGGGATCATTTTCAAAAGGCATTTTTGTGGTCTCACACACAGAGCAGGATTTAATAATTCCAACAATGGCCCTATCCTCTTCCCCAGGAACTGAATTTAACTGAAGATGCAGGTTTACCACACCTGACTACACCAGATTGGCCAAAGAACTCCTACAACTACTCCTCTCCTTTGTTAAACCTGGGAGGTATTACAGGATTTGCTAACACCTAATCACTACACAAAACTATGGTCACTAACAGAGTGAATTCCCACCATAGTATTTGGGCTTCTTTTTACCACTTTAATTGCAAACAACAAAATTTAACACACATGTCCCATTTAAAATATATTCATAGCTCTACCCCGCTGTAGAAGCAACTGGACATGGAACATATTACACTGATACTTTTTTTTTTTTTTTGGACAGTGTGACATTTGATACATTTATTTTCATTCCTAGGAGCCTCCAGAGGGTCAGAAGCTCCTTCTGCAAGAGGTGCTGTGTGCCAGCACACGGGAAGTCCGGGCCAGAGCACACCGCTTCTTCCTGAGCCATTGGATGGTGAAGAGGCCCTGCACAGAGCAGGATGAGACCTTCTCCTCTGGTGTCAATCACAAGGGGAGCAGGTCACCTTCACCTCTGTACCTGCACCTCATCAGCTGACACCACTTCCCCAGCGCACCAAGATGGGTGAAGCTAGTCTTGCTCAACTTCCTCGTGAATCACCCTCTGCTCCCACTGTCCTCCACTGTCCTCATGGCAACCACTTCACCTTCTTTGACTGTCAATTTCAATTCACAACTGCAAGGAGCACAGAGACCATCGCGACTCCTGCCACGTGGAATGCCAGAAAAGGTACACAGCACCCCACACTGCTACACCCCTAGGTTACCGGCCACTGGTTCTATAAAATACAGAAAATCTGAAAGAACTCAACCTTCCTGCAGAACTAAACTGCACCTGTAGACCTCTGAAGAGATCTCACAGAATTTGCTTAACAGTTATATGGACTTGAAGAGGAAACAAAATGTTTTACCCTTGGTTCATTGATTCATATAGTGAAAGCATTAACCTTCCTCTTTTTTTGAATGTAGTAAACCCAGACATACTAGGTTTTTAAGGACTAGTTTCTCAGTACAAAGCTGCAACGGGGACAAATGCAACGTATTTTAACATATTTTAGATACAACAGGTAGATGCAATTTCCCTACAACCACCTACAATGCATTTTACCCATATTTGTTACCCCAGCACTCTATAATGACCAAAAGCATTTTCTCTGTTAGCTTTTCCATCATCCCATCTAACTACAACTTAACTACAACTTTTCCCTTAAGCAGCGTGTCAATAAAGAAGAATCTTACATAAATTCACTCCTGTCCCAGAATGAAGACCAAATGAACACTGAAAAGCATTACTTACTGCATTTCCATATTTTTTCCATCCTCATGACTTGATATCATCAAGTTGTTGTGTTAGGGTTTTTTTTAAACTTTAATTTAGGCCATTTTGTTATCTCAAAAGACAAAACTGCATGTAGCTGGTTTTTAGTAGCTGTGATAGCTGATTACTTAGATAAAACCATCAGCAGTCTGCACAGACTAAGGATACTTTTCTCTATTTCAAAATATAATTACAAACAAGCATACCACAACCCTGCCTGTGATAAACAAGCTGGCAGCGAGTGCCCAGTAAAGTGAACTAAATTAAATTGTCATTTAGTAGCCTTGGGTCCTAAAAGCCAGCCTTAAAATAATTTATTTATTTACTTGATTAAATTTAAATGGGAAAACCACAGTCTTTTAAAACTTCATTGTAAAACCAGCAGGTAGTCTAAAATCTATAAACATTCATTTGGATCCAAATTATGTTGGCTATATAATACCAACATGTAATGAAACTCTGTAAATATCCACTTTGAATAAAATCTTGTGCAAAGTATTTTGTATTCCACAAAGCACTTCTTTATATGTCTAACTACCTCACCTCTCCTCTCAAACACCATTTAATCATTCCATGGGAACTACCTAAATTTTTACAGAGGACTACAGGCCTCTCACTCATGAGACAGTGCACATGCTGTCTGCCAATAAAGATGGCTTAAAAAACCCAAAGCACATAATAATTGGGCATTTTCTTACCAACAGCTATTATCATATTAATCCATGAGAAGCAATGTCAAGAAAAGTTTGTTTATACTAGGTTGAAAATATCAGTGTTAAGGGTGTAATTTATACAAGAACGGTGTTTTGGTTTCACTGCACAGGCACTAGAAAATAAACGATTTTCAAAACATCCTACCAAAGTTTTAAGAAAAAAAAAATTTGGGGGAGAGAATTCCAATTTATTTAAAAAATAAAGGCATCATTCCCCTTTTTACTTAATTTCATGTAGTCTTGGCCCCAAATTTATTGCAGGTAGATTGTGAAGCCAGCGCTGAACACGCAAAGAGGCATTAATCAAACGAAACCGAGTTTTGCTAACTTCCAGAACTTTTGCCTTCCCTTCAGACCCCAACAGATCAAGATTAAGAAATGGCAAAGTGAGAAGAGGAGGGAGAATGTATGTTTTTAGCTTTTCACATGTATGGAAGGCTCGCTCCAAGACTCCGCGCTGTGCTGGGATGCTGCCAGTAGGGCCGGTTCTCCAGGGAAGCACGACCTTCTCCTTCGCCCCGGCGGCGGCCGCTCCGGGGGCGCACCCCGGCCGCGCACCCCGGCCCCGGTAGCCCGTCCGGGCGGGGCGCCCGCCGCCCCCTCCCGCTGGGGCAAANCCCGGCCTGCGGCGCGCCGATAAGGCTGCGGCTGTCGGCCTCCTCCCGGCCGCCCCGGCCAGCGCCCTCTGCCGCCGCCCGGCCCGGGGAAGGGACGGGAGGGGACCCGGGCCTGCCGAAATGGCGCCCGAGAAGACAGAGGGGATCCCGCTAATGCATATAAATATCTCAAAGGCAGGTGACAGGAGGATGGTGCCAGGCTTTCTTCAGTGGTGCCCTGTGAGACAAAGAGGAGCGGTGGCCGTGACTGAAAGCGTAACGAGTTCCATCTCAACGTGAGGAAGAACTTTATGTTGATGGTGGCAGAGCCCTGGAACAGGCTGCCCAAGGAGGTCGTGGATTTTCGCTGTCCGGAGACATTAAAAACCCACCTGGACGTGTTCTTGTGTCACCTGCTCGAGGTGACCCTGCCTTGCCATGGGGCTGGACTGGAAAATCTCCAGCGTTCCTTTCCAACCCTAACAAGTCTCTTGATTAATCGAGTTTGCCCTGCCCTGCCCAATGATGGCAGAGACCCACCTGGGAGGGGACGGGAGCTGAGGCAGCCGATCCCGGGAGAAGAAAGCAGGGACTTGGCCCCCTCCCCTGTTCCTCTCTTCCAGGCCCGCATGGGTCACAATATCTCCAGCCATCTCAGGCTGGCCACTGGACCTTGCTGGCCTGTGTCTGTGGGTTTGGTCTTGGTCCAGACAAGGAAAAACGTCCATCCAGAGGAGAGCTGCCTTTCGGGGACACCATGTGCCTGATCCCATGCTCAGGCTGGTCTCTAAAGGATCGATATAAACTGATTTTATGTGCCCATGCTTGGTCTAGAGCCCACAGGATTAGAAGGACTAATGGGTTCAAACAGAAAGAGGGGAAATTTAGGATAGATATTAGGAAGAAATTCTTTACTGTGAGAGTGGCGAGATACTGCAACAGGTTACTCAGAGAAATTCTGGATGCCCCCATCCCTGGAAATGTTTAAGGCCAGTTGGGATGGAGCTCTGGTCCAGTGGGAGGTGTGTCTGCCTATGGCAGGGGAGTTGGACTAGATGGTCTTTAAGGTCCCTTCCTATCCCTTAACATTACTATTTTCTTCATTTATCACTGCTCAAGGTGTGAACCATTTACCAAACAATCTCCTGCCTCAAACCTGATTTAAGAAAAAGAAGCCAAGTCATAGCTTTCCTGATGCCACACAGTACCAGCAGCCAGAGCAGGGAACTGGCTGTCCTGTTTTCTCCACCAGAGTGCCCAGTATAGGGATACCTATACTCCAATTTTAAAATGTTGGATCAAGCTTCTGTATAAATTAGTTAACATCGGTTTGTGAGGCTAGGTTTGCCACAGTGGTTTGAACAATCACGCTTTCAAGTCTACAAATGAGTAAAATTGTATTAAAAGATCATGAGAGAACATGAACAGTCTCTTACTACTGCAAATGATATAGCCAAATTCCCAGTATTTAGGGAAATCAAGGGGTTAGCACACCCAGCGACAGTGCTGCAGAATGGAGCCTCATTCTGGGAAAACCACTGTAGCAGTTTCCCTTGATATTTGAGTGAATTAGCATAAACCTCAAGACTTGAGTGAATTCCCATGAAACCTTCCTTGCAGGAGGCCTGCAGTGCAAGGGCAGCAGCTCCACAGCCTCACCCCAGGACCTGGCTTTCCTCCTTTCCCACGCCCAGCCTTCCTGCCCTCTATAATGCTTCTCTTAGGCAGTGCTAGGAGGGTATGGTGTATCTACTGTGTATTAAATCACAGAACGGGTCAGGCTGGAAGGGACCACAGGGGGTCATCTGGTCCAACCTCCCTGCTCCTAGAGCACCTGGCACAAGATTGTGTCCAGATGATTCTTGAACATCTCCAGTGAGGGAGACTCCACAACCTCTCTGGACAACATGTTCCAGGTGGAATTTCCTGTGCACCACTATCTGCCCATTGCCTCACGTCCTACTGCTTGGCACCACCGCGAAGAGCCCGGCTGAATCCTGTTCACACCCACCCTGTAGCTATTTATACCCATTAATGAGGCCCCCTCTCAGCGGTGTCCTGAGCCGAAATCCCGTAGCCATTTCCCTCAGGGAGGCCAGGCCGGTGGAACCGCAGCGCCGGGGCCCGGCGGCCGCCAGGGGGCAGGGCGCGGCCTGCGCGGGCCGGCTGTTGGCGCCGCCTCCCCGCGCGCAGCTCCCGGCGGCTCCCTGGCGCTCGGCGCTTCCCAGGGCTCTGCTCCGAACAGAGGCGCGACCAATCGACCCCTAGGGGAGCAGCGGGACCGAGCCGAGCCGAGCCGGGCGGGCCGTCCTCCCTGTGAGGGGCGGGGGGGGGGGGTGGAACCTGGGCTGCGCTCGGCCCATGCCCAGGTTTAGGGCGATTTTTTGGAGTAATTCTCTCCCGTTGGAAAAGCGCGTGGCCGCTTCCCGCGGGCCAGGAGAGGGCCCGAGCGGCGCCTTTCGGCGGGATCGTCCTGACCGAAGCCGCGTTTCCCAAGCAGAGGGCCGGAACCAGCTGGTTTGGAAAAGACCTCTGCCATCATCAAGTCCAACCTATGACCAAACACCGCCCTGTCAATTAGACCGTGGCACCCGGTGCCACGTACAGTCATTCCTTAAACGCCTCCAGGGACAGAAACTCCACCACCTCCCTGGGCAGCCCATTCCAGTGTCCAATCACCCTTTCTGTGAAGAAGTTCCCCCCAATGTCCAGCTTTAAACCTCCTTGCCGGTGGTTGTAGAGAGCGATAAGGTCACCCCTGAGCCTCCCGTAGGCGAAACAACCTAGTTTTGGAAAACTACTGGTGTAGTTTTGGGGCAGCACTTCACAAGGCTGTTACAGGGGGAAACACTCAAATAGTGTATTTTAGTGAGAAGGTTGGTGAGTTGACTCTGTTGTGGCCTGAGGAGCTTCACGCCACTTTAGGCTGTGTCCCACGGTGTGCCCCAGGGGCCAGCACTGCCTTCCCCACACCAGCCTCAGCGTGGCTGTCCCTCATTTCTGAGGGCTGGGGATTAAATGGGGTCTGGGACACAGGACAGAGCAAATTTCAAATCTGGGTGTGATGCCAAGGGCCAGGGTCTTGCCACACCTACCGCAGTGCTGGCCCCCTGCCCCTGCAGGGTGCTGGAAGGTGCAGAGGGGAAACCCAGTGAATGCAGGGGAGGATACAGGTGAAAGCACCGCAAGAAGGGCACACCCAGCAAAGTTTGCAGAGGTGAGAGTTTATGTCTTGCAGTGAAGCTTCAGGTAGTGTCAAACCTGTGCTGTAACCAGGTTATCTGACTGGGTGTATGAAGGCTGATGGGGTTAGAAGTTATAGATTAAACTTCAAACATTAAATTTAATAAACAATTAAATTTAGTCATTGCATGATACTGAAATAGTTTTGTAGCCTCTCTGCATCTTTAGGGAGGAAAAACCAGGCACTTCAAGACAAAAGTCTTTGCATTGAGTGAAGCAAGCAGTACAAAAGCAGCAGAGCATTGAGATCCCATAATACGTGTTCTTTCAAAGTGCCGTTTAAAGGAAAATGAAACCTTTCCATTGTGAAATTAAACCTGAATGAAGCATACAGTTCCCAGTGCCAGGTGCACCTGAGCAGTGAGGTGTGCAGGGTGGGGCTCCGGCATCTCTGCATGTAGATATCACTGAGGTGTATGATCTCTCTGTGCAATAAAACAATCCATGGAGACACAAACAGCGCTTCAGAAAGGCAGTCTCTCAGCACTTGTGTCTATCTATCCTATGCTTGTTGCAGGATGAGAGCTGCTGGAGAACACAGGATGTTTTCTCTTGAATGATGTTGGAGTTGTGAGACTTACGGATAAATAATTAAAAAAAAAAAAAGACAAAGCCAAGCACTCCCCACCTCCTCCAGGACAAGGAGATCTGTCTAGCAAAGGCACCAGAAAGTTTAGTTTGCTAAACTAGAAGTTTACACTCCAGTTTGTTTAGGCTTTGTTTCTGGGTTAAAAAATAATATATACAAACACAACCACCTCCAAACTCACAGATGGTTACACAGTCATCCTAAATGGTCATGAAATATTTGCAGTAGTGGAGTGGAGTTGGAGGGGGCCGGGGGGGGGGGAAGAGAGTGCCTAAAATTCTGGCTATTCTTTTCCAGTCTGTTAACCACATGCAAATTGCTCTGCTATTGCCTTAAGCAAAAATGGCAAAAAAGGAGCAGCAGTCCTGCACATATCTCAGCTAAGCTAGTTACCAATTTAAAAAAAAAAAAAAGAAAAAAGCTGTGCAAACGTGCCTTGCTTCAACTCCAGTAATGGGCTGAAGTTGTATTGTTTTAACCTAAAATACTACAAAGTCACATGTGCACTCACAACTCCAGTCCCTGGGAGTGAATGTCTAAGGCTTGGCAGATTCCTGGTGTTGAAGTACATGCAGCTCCGGAAGGATCTGTGCTAGTTCTAAAGGGCAACTTGTCAGTACATGAGTTTTGTTATGCTTTTCTGGATGCCAGACAAATGGCCATTCTCCACAAGCAGTTGGCACTAGTTTGTTTGGAGTTGTCTTACAGCATGACCCCAGTTTATCACTGCAGCAGCACACAGCAGTTTCTGCCCTTATTTGCTCTGTCCCTCTCCTGAACTACAAACCATCAGTGGCTGTTGCAAAGCCAGGCGCAGGGCTGGCCTAAGGCAGACATCAGAGAGCACAGGTAGTATCCCTGCTGTCCAGAGAACAAGAAACACCTTCTTGTTCAAAGAGTGGTTTGTTATCTAGCAGCCTTTCTCCCCTTAGTGTCCACCCACCTCAGCTCAGCACTTCCAGGAACTTCCCAAGATTCATGTGTGATCCAGCCTTTGGATATTTCAGTGGTGTGTCTCCAAATAGAACTACAGCACTCACTGCTGTCTATGTAGCTCTCTTGTTGTCTACGTAGCTCGCTTGTCTAAGTGTAAAAATGGAGTCTGATCTGGCATCTTCCAAGTTAGGGGCAGGGGGTTCAAGATATCCCTGAATATCCAAAAAAATATCCCAAGATCAAAGGTTTCTTTCTGATGGAAACAGGCAATTTAGTCTGCTACAGCCTATCACTGTTAAATAATTTTAAGCCACAGGAAAAAGGAAGAAACAAACAAAACAACAAAAAAGGCAAAAATCGAACAAACAAAAAAACAACAAAGAAGAAACACCCCAACACAAACCCCAGGCTTGATATTTACAGGCCATTTACAAGGAATGCAGGGTGATAATTTCAATTAGGGCTGGTCAATGCCTGACCAGCCCCACTGCTGCCCTAGCAGGGCTGCTAGAGT
The DNA here is from genome assembly GCA_013399835.1 of Leptocoma aspasia. NCBI lineage: Eukaryota > Metazoa > Chordata > Aves > Passeriformes > Nectariniidae > Leptocoma > Leptocoma aspasia. The sequence goes on along the minus strand of VXAX01001069.1, from coordinate 786,323 downwards.
AAGTGTTGATGCATGACGTGCAGCGAAGTGAACAGAAGCATCACTCCTCTGTTGCGGAAAGGAGTGATAGCAAAGAAATAGAACTGGATACCATCATGATCCTGGTCTTGTGCCCCGACACTCATAGCTCCTGAGCTACCTCCAATCCCATTCTCCAGAGCTGGGATAGCAATTCCAGCATACCTCTTCCCTTTGGCAGCCTGGTAGAGGGATTAGGATGGAGTTACTTCCTCCTGTTCTCAGGCAAAATGTCAGAGGAGCACTGCCCATGTGCTGATATGCTTGTACAGCACCAAACACTATAAAGCTCTGCTGTTAGCTGATCCCCCATCTGTATAGGCTAAAATATTGTTGTTATCAGGCTTGTCATAAACAGAAGACAACAACTTCAATAAAGATCACAAACCTGTGCAAAGAGAAGAGAATTTTATCCTAAAAGGAACAGCAAAGACCTGGACTAGGTAGGAAATCAGGGCTACTGATAAAGCAGGCTTCTGAAATTGTCTCCTTCCTCTCCTAACCCTCAGCTTAATGGAAGAGTACCGCCTGTAATATCAAGTTATAGAAATAAGTTCTACAGCTTCCTTGTTCAACAACTTCCTTGTCCCAAGAGACTGTTTCTTCAGGATAACACACAGTAGATAACACCTTGCCTTAAACTGTGCAGTCAGAATCTATCACCTTCTCCGTTCACCTGCTGCTCAGTGCTGTTGTATAGCAGTGTCCATAAAACAGAAAGCCAGACAGAGATTTAAAATTGTTAAAAAAAATTACCAGTCCAGAGGAAAATTGTTATTAGTACTTTGTACTTGAAGTACATGGAGCAGGGTGAACATCGTTATTTCTGTCAGTTTGGGCTCCTATCCAGTACTTTTTTTAAAAAAAACCCATAGGTGATGTGCAACATGCCAGTATAGTCTTTGGCAAGGGACATCCAGGCACTTAGTTTTACTGTCACATCTGTGTCTTGTAGTGGTACGGTTTTAGAGCCTGGCTCATCATAAGCAACTAGACACCACTCAGAAGAAAGGCCATTTCAGGACTTTGTTGAAGAACCCACAAAGCCCAAAGGTCTAAAAAAAGGCAGCAAGTGTTGAAACAAGGTTAGCAACATGGCCTGAAGTACTTTTTATTTTTCTTGGTGAACTCAAAGGACCTGTTAATGGAAATACCATTTCTGCAAAATGTTTTTAGACTTAAAAACACTTTTAAGAGACAGTCTTTTCACAAAGTGACAAGAATGGGGAGTAATAGGACGAACTTCACCATTTCAGGAATTAGCACATTTAGACTGAACAGGATGGCAGCACACTGCTTGGGAGATGCTTGTGTTGAAAGTGAGAAGGGCAACTTTAAACAAATTGGTACACCCATAGTGTGAATGGGTGTACCAATTTATTAGAGCACATTCCCTTTCCTTTTCTCCTTATTCAGTGACTAAGCATGGACTTTTACATTAGCTTTGTCTTTACCTGCTGTGGGCTGGACTACCTTACACCCTAGAAAGGGGTTTTGCTCTTCATTGTCTTTATCAATTCAAGAGTTTAGGGAACAGAACAGAACAAAACTATCAGATAACAAATATCAAAACCAATATTTTGGTTTTGATATTTGTTATCAAATATTTTTCCCCCTCATTAAATCAAGGTGTAGAACTTCTTGCTGCAGCAAACTGTGGAAGGTACAAGTATATAGGAGATTAATAAAACAGGTAAGTGTATTTTAGATGAAACTAAATGCATCAGCAGCTACATAGCCTGCAGTGCCAGGGGTCTACTGTAACAAACTCCAAACCCTAGCACACCTAACTGTGAGAAGACAAGATTGTGTAAACTATGAAAGGACCATTGTCCATTTGTCCTCTTTTTCTGAGTATCTCCTGACAGCCACTGGCTGGTACCACGCAGTGCCTTGTGCCCTGTGCATCATCCAGGAGGCACATGAAGTAAAACGTTTTGCAGGGGAAGGACCCAGTTACCCGACTGAGAACTACGTTACACATGGACACACAAACTCCAAGATCCTGGTGCGATGTTTCTTAACATTTGAGTGCGTAACTATGTCAGCCTAAGTGCTTTTGTGGGTTTTGGTATGTATTTAAAATATTTGGTATGTATTTAAAAAGTGGTCCATGCAAGTATACTTATTTCTGAACTAGATAGCTAATAGAGACTACAGTCCAAATTTTGCTAGACTTTATGGCATTCCTTCCTTATACTTTCCTTCCAATTCTGCCTTAAATTCAGCCTGTCAATCAACTGCAGACATTTTTTATAATCTAGATTATTTCCTAGCTTTCTTCAAAGAGCACCAAAAACTCTCCACACAGTACAGTGTTTATAGGTTTGAAGCACGTAATTCATGATTGTTTTTCCAACAATTCAGGAATCACTTTTACATCTTTTAGCCTATGTGCACCTGAACAGGATTTGCTTCTGGAGTCTCTTTACTCTTGTCACTTCAACATGCAATACTTCAGAGCAACCTGAGTAAAAAAAAGCCCTATTTTGCTGTAGAAATAAGATGTTAATAGGAAACTTTGTTCTCTGCCCATCTTGTTCTTACTTCTGCCCCCTCCTCTTTCCCCCTCTCTCCTCCTCCTCCCTTCCTCCCCTCCCCTTTTGGTTACTGTTTGCTCTACTTCAGGACCAAAACTCCAGCTGCTCTAAATCTAAACACTGCTCAGGACATATGGTAACAAACAGCAAAATGAGCTCCAGTGAGCACTGGTGGGCCATATCCTTCCTGGGTATTCACACAGGCATTCAGCCAAAACAGTCATTTCACAATGAAATCTTTGGGCTAGAATATACAGAATAGAGCAAAAACCACTCAGATCAGCAGTGCCATTCAACTCCAGGTGTACAGAGGGGTTTCTGGTACTCCCAGCACTGAGCCACAGCACATGCTGGTGTTAATGTCAGAAAGGTCAAACAGTTTTCCGGTAGAAGATTTTTGTAGTTTACTGTTTTGAAAATACACAAGAAAATAAAATGACAACTCTGAGTTGTTGTCTGAACTCTTAGATTGCTTAGATGTTCAAGAGAATTTTCTCATGGAAATCCAGAATGGCTGAGGGAAGCTGATGGGAATTATCTTTTTTTTTTTTAAAATATCCACAGCCTGTCTAGAAGACATCTGCTTGAAAGAGGCATTTTGAAAGATCAAACCACAAAGTAAAGGTCATGTAGTGCTACAGAATGAGGCCTTCCAGTGCACAGTGTTAACCTCAGGAGGTACCTAGATCCCCCACATACGTATCAGCTGACCTACAAAGCTGTATCAGTATCCCACTCCATGATGTGTCCCATCAGCTCTGTGGAAAGGAAGTAGGGTGACATCAAAACAGCACCAAGGGAGCCAGACCACCAGATTCAGCCTCCAATGGGATCTGTCTCAAGCAGTGTAGGGGAAGGTGCTGTCCTCTTCTTCTCATACAAGTCAGAGCGAACTTCCCAGAAAGGGACCAAACAATTTTTATTTTTCTTTTTAAACTAAATGCTTTTAATAGAAAACAAAATACAAAATAACTCTTTCCAGAAAGCAGAAATATTTAATCTCTCCAAATGACAAACTAGAACGTGCTTTTTCTGCAGATCCTTGTAAATGCTGATGATTTATCTCACAAAATGTTCATGAAACCGGTATTGCAACATTTGAGAAAAATCCAACACTGGCAGAGCTGCCTCTGTGTACACACAATAATTTAGTAATACTATTTTTTCCCATGTCACTTTGTGTGTTTCTCCTCATCCCCCTCTCCCTAGACTGCCAACTTCCATTTATGGAAATCTTTCTGTGAGGTGCAGTGGTGGGTTGCCATGCCCTGTTTCCATTAGGAGTCCAAACTTGGCTGTTTCCTTTCTATTGTGCCCTCCCTCCAGACAAGGCAAGTTGTTCATTATCCTTGACACCACCACTCTGTCCCCACTGTCCTCCCATCCTCAAAACACAGTGCAACCAGAGTCAGAAAATTTCCTAATTAATGGAACATAAATACACATAATCACAGCTAGTACCAGGAACCAAACCCAAACAACAATGCAGAGATGGGCCCCAACTGAGGTTTCCTTGCCCTTACTGAAAAAGAACGAGGGTATTTTCTACTTATTTAGTCCCAAATATTCCGCAAGTGCTATAGGGAGCTGAAATACTTAGGACCACTATCACTGTAGAAAATACATAATGTTCTTTTAATAGACGGGCCTTAAAAATGCTGGTCCTCTGCAATACCAGGAAAGCAAAAGCAAAACAAAACAAAAACCACTGGGCCAGTAGTTCTCCACACACTCAAGCCGAATTAACAGTAGATAAGATGTGCCCATCCATCAATGAAGGATATTTAAGTGCAGGTCACCAGCTTATCTGGTTGGCAGTTTCACTCGTCTGGGCCAGGCTTTCAGTTTCCCCAAGTTACTGGATTTACTCCCCTTTTTCCCATTCCTAAGAGTACAAAATTAGAATTTTGAATGAATTTTGAAATGTATTTTCATCAATCCTCCTTTTTTTCCTTATTCTGTTCAACAGCACAGGCATTTTTGTGACATCTTAAAGCATTTGTATCACTCTGAACATGCCTTTCAAGGGGGCAGAGGAAGAGAAATGTTTCACAGTCAGTAATCTCAGTTTGCAATGGACTCTGGCATTCAAGACACCCACCCACTTCCCTAAGACAAAAAGCAAAATTAATGTTCCTGATTTTCTTGTGCAATTCCAGTCACTAGAAGAAGATTACAGGCCATAAACTGTACGCTCAGTACATTGTTCATCTGTCCGGTATATACACCAACCAGTTCACTGGAAGACCCATCCGCAGGGGCGTTGCAGTAAGTGTTCCGAATGTCCCAGACCCGAACTGAATTGTCCATCGACGCCGAAGCAATTAAACTACTGTCAGGGCTAAAAGTAAGGCCAGTTATGTTGTCTGTGTGCCCCCTCAGTTCTTTGTAAAGAGTTCCTGATGCCAAGTCCCACAGCTTCAGCCGCTGGTCTTCACCTGCCGATGCCAGGTACTTACCGTTGGGGGAAAACGCGAGCGCCAGCACGGGGCCGCGGTGCCCGGTGAAAAGCCGCACCGAGTTGCCCTGCTGAGTGCTCCACAGGCGCACGGTTTTGTCTGTGGAGCCCGTCGCTAAGTAGTTGGAATTGGGGTGGAACTTGATGCAGTCCACGTCAGCCAAATGGCCCGCGTATATTCGCAGCGGGTACGTCCGATCGAACGACCAGAGCCTCGCAGTGCGATCGTGGGAACCGCTGGCAAAGTACAGGCTGCAGGGGCTAATATCCAAATCCCAGACAGGATAGGCGTGTCCTTGGTACAACACAGTGTTTGTAAAACTTCCGAGGTCCCAGTACCTGATGGACATGTCCTCAGAACAAGATAAGAGTCCTGAACTGTCTGAAAGGAACCTCGTGCTATACACAGGTCCACAGTGTCCTCTCAGGATCTTCATTTCTGTGCCTGCATTGTCATCCTCTTCCTCCTGGTCATGAAGAAGAGAAAGAAACAAGGAAGGAAAGCGTGTTTATCCATTCAACAAATATAAAAACCTCCACAAGGAAACCAGGAAAGTGTTAGTACAGAAGGAGTTAAGATTATTTACTTTATTTACTTTATATGTGGCACAGTTTGTGCAACTCTTGAGACACAAACATTGCTGGTACATTAGCTCCAAGTGAATACTGAAAGAGATGGTGAGATAAGACTTTATATAAAGGCATTCTCTTTAATTTTGGTATTATGCTCAGTCCAGAAGGCATCTTAACCTGAGACTGCAAGCACAGAGGGGAAAAAATATTTAATGACATTTTTCCTTCTGCTAAAAACATATGCATAGTCTCTATCCACTCTACTAAAAACATTTGGTTAAGATGTTGAAAGCAGATCTTGGCATCTACTCCTTTTGTGTGGTCATTGTTGGAAGTGAATCTCACAGTCGAGAGAAACAATCACAGATGTCTTAAACAAAAGGCAGGAGATGGAAAGACAAAGCATATTTGACAAGCTGTCTGCTTAACATTCTTTCTCAACTCTGCATGTGAACAGAAACCCAGCAAGGCTCTAACATCTATTTCTCCCTCCAAGCTCCATCAGGATGCTTTCACATCCTCACCCTCCAAGAATAGCAAATATATGCAGCTTATTTAGGTCAATGTATCTATTCTGGCATAGGAGAAGATGAAAAATCACAAAAATGATGGTACTGGAAACCTTTCTATCCTGTTATTCTCCAATTCAAGTACCAGGGCAGATAGTCAACAAGTAAAGGCTTTTGTGTTTAAAGATTATTCAGTGAGCTGAGCTAAAGCAATCTCCTGCTGGAAGGTAAGAATCTCTAAAAGCCTACTCGGGTAGCACCTCTTGACACTCTAAGGCTACAGACTACACAGGTTTCAACACATCTCAGAAGTGTCCTTGCCTGACAAGCTGGGGTCTCACTGACAGTGCAAGATAACCCTTGCTTGGGGTGCACCTGTGTAGTAGCTTGAGACCACCCTTCCTCAGGGCTGTCAGGAAGACACTTATCCTCAGTATTGAATCAGTAACACTCATTCACAGACAGACAATCTCTGCACATCAAATTCAATACAACATCCTTTTGTTTGTGAGCAGCCCCTTTAACATTTATCATCTTGAACTGGCCCATTTCCTGCAGAAGGAGCACTTCCTGCCCCGAGAGGAAACCCAATTCCCCAGGGCTGCTGGACTGTTGACAACCAGCAGAAGTCAAAGCAGCAGAAGTCAGTGTGTTGTAAGCAGCTCTCTATCTTGTACCCCCCGCCACACCGACCTCGGGACCCAGTTTGGCTTCAGACTTAGCAATAGCTCGGAAAGTGCTTCTCCTCCAGTGGTTTCAAATTTCAGGCTGGAGGTGAGCAAACTCTGACTTGGCTATCTCCTTGCCTTTCTCCATCTCAACAGCATGTTATGTAGTAGGCAGCGAGCCATATTTAGCAATGCTGCTTCTCTTCATAGTCAGTGCCCGTGGGAGCTTTGGGATGCGGCTGGAAGCCAACTTCATCTCTGCTGTACGGAGGTGAGGCACAGAGAAACTGCAGGCTCTGGCATGCAAAGCACCGTTCCTATTCAAAGTGCTTTTCTACCTCAGATAGTGCATGGCTTACTGGAATCCACAGCATCTCTACACCGTGTTACCACATAAAAGGAGAATGGCCAATACCTGCAGCATTTTATTTAATTATGACCATAAGATTCCTGACAAGTTACCAGTGGAAGCCTATTCAAGCTGCCTGTATTGTACTACAGTTTCTGCAAATTTTGCAAGTCCGGGTACTTAATTTTGTGCATTTAAGTACAAGGCTACATGGGCTGTCTGCAAGCACCTCCTCTTCCCTCCCTGTGTTACACTACCAAGAGATTTGACAACACCTTCTGCAGCGTTAAAACCCACAGTCCTATATGGTCACAGGTAGCAAATCTTATCTTTCTGTTTGACAGCCACTTAGCGCCAACTGCACACTCCTGTCACAGCTCACTGAAAACAGTACATCTATAATGCTTCTCAGTCACCAGATTTTTCAGTTTCCTCCCTATCCAAGTTAGTCTGCTGACCAGATTAGCAAGGCAGCTGCAAGTGCAGCCACCAAGCCTCCAAAAGCAACAATGATAGCCTCAAAGAGAAACAAACCATAAGCTCACATTCCTCCCTTTTTTTTTCTAACCAGTAACAGGTTTTCATGGGTGTCATCATCTCTCTCGTCCTACAGTGCTCTTAAGATGTCAAAAGGGAATACCTCTTATCTGCCTACAACAGAGATGCCCTAGCAGGGAATGATGAGGAAGGATGGCTCTCTCTGCAGGACATTTTTAACTGCTCCTTCCAGAATTCCCTCCCATCTGCCATCAAACAAGGTGCCAGCATCATCCCCACTCACTATCATTTGAAGGACCACCACCACTTAAAAGAAGAACTTTAGAAGCAGAGCTAAATGGGGTCAAGTCTTAGTCTTCACAGGATTTAAGGGCTGGCACTATTGTGGCTTGGAACAGAGCATTATTTTCCGATGTTGATTTATGGAGTACCAGCAATGAGCATGGTAAAATTGCAAAGAGACAGACAATACATCCATTTGTACAGCTACAAAACTCCATTTTTATACTGGACCCAAAACAAGAGAGACTATAAAGTGGCATTTGTGAGATGCTGCTATAAAGAAAACAGAATTACTGTATTCCAAAATAATAAGCCTTTCTTATTTGTAAGAAGCAAGACTACACTTGTGAAGTAAGTACACTGCAGCACCACACTGAACAAAATTTAGTAAAACTACACCTAGCAGATGATTCTGACCTTAGTGACACAAAGGCTTCACATGGACTAGGAAAAAATGTTGTTCTAACACATTTGCTAAGTCTCAATGTCATATATATATATATATATACACACACACACACCTCTTCACAAGAAGAATTAATAAACCAGAGTAGCTTTAGTGCCACCCTGAACAACAACCACTGAAACTAGCATGATTTTAGACCTTTATGACTGCATAAAAGGATGTTTCCTTGCAGAAAATAAAAAAACAGGCTGAAGATTACTTATTTAATGCATTACTATTTAAATACATTATCCAAAGCTAATTATACAATGCAGAAATCAACCAAACCAAATTTTAACATCCTTACAAGTTATTCTATAGAACTCACAGAAATAATGTCAAAGCACATTCAGAATTTTTGTTCTTTGTCAAAGTTTATATCTGCTTTATCCCTGTGAATTGCTACTGATCAGACTGCAGTCAACCCCTGCTCACACTGAGCTACCAGTCAAGGTAGTCTGGTTCGGTCTTGGTATCTTTGGCTTCCTCTCCCATGGCATCAAAGCAAGTGCTAGCCTGTTCTCACCTGCAATGCTGTGGGTGCCTGTGTATTTTCACTTAGAGCTCCCAGATAACTGAATTTATTTCCTTGTAGTCAAGGGGCTTTCATTTGCATTTGGTAACCAAGTTTGTGTTCTGGCTGGTATTGGTATCCTCCCTCAACTCTGAACTCCTGCTCAGGTCACTATTTGTTTTGTCAGTGATGGAAATTATTCAAGGCAATGATGACTTTGATCTGTGCTGGTTTTTGACCAGTTTTTGGCTTTAGACCTGTGCACAAAAACTGCAGGGTACACAAAACATCAAATAGCCACAAAACGCCATTTGCATTCAGGATTCCATGGCTGTCTCCTAATACATGTACAATACACAAGTCTATGACTACATGCCAAAGAAAGCTAATACACACACTCCTGATAACCTGGCAATATCTCACTTTTCCATAGTCCAGAGTAAAAAAAAGTGACCTGCTGATTTACCAGACAAATTCTCCTCTGTTGCAGGTTGCTGACATTTGGCTTCCATGATGGGCAATACACATGCCCTAGGAAGTCTTGCAGTTTATAATGGTAAAACAAGTCCACAGCTCCATTTTGAGCTAGTCTGACCCACTTACCTGCTCACTCTGCAAAAAGGGTTAACCTGGGAAGCAGTGAACGTGCTGCTGTGCTGTCTCACCTTGATACCTGCCTCTTTTCTCAAGCTGTTTAACAAAGCAATCCCTAATCACAGATCCCTAAATACACCAGGTCCTTGGCACTCTTCCAAAATAAATAGAACCTTGCCACTAAGTATTTTTTAGAAGAAAAAACAGTGGGAAAAAGGATGTCTCTCCTGCTAAACACTCAACACAAGAACAAATGAGTTGCCTTTTTTTTTAGGAGAAGAGTGATTAAACAACAGAAGAGTCAAAATTTTGATCTCCAACCAGATATAAGTTGCTACTTGGGCAGTTGTGTGGAGAAGGGAGGAAGGGTGTGACTAGAAAGGAAAAAAAAAAAAGGTCAAGTAGAAGGTGCCATCTAGTATTGCATGTGAAGTGAAGGTACACACATCCTTGTTTCCAGCACTATGGAGTAGGAAGCCTCTGAAGTTTCTACACTTCAGATTCCTTAACAGAGACATTTTGCATAACTTTTCCGTAACTCTTGACCTTTGGTAAATGGAGGTGATACCTGAAGTAGAGTTTTGCACACAGGCGTCTGATCAGACTTCTTTAGCTCTTTCCTTACTTTGTCTATATTTTTCTCTTTCTATGCCTCTGTCCTTCTCTCCACCCTTCTGCCTGGTTGTTCTGAGCTACTTCCCATCCCAAAGAAGGCTCCATGCTCCTCAGGGAAGAGAGCCCACTCTAGTCACCTGTCCTTTCTGGGTTGCCCGTCTACTGTCATCTGTTCAAGGAGAGCTGGAGGATGGGTACCAGCACCTAGGACTAACAAACAGTGACCTAAGCACAGACTGACTGCACCTCAGTTTAGCATTTACAACCATTACAGGCAAGAACAAGGATGAGAGAAGGTTATAAAATCTGTGCATCAAGGCAGACAGGTTGTGCAACAGCCTCAGAGTTCCCTAAGACATTACTACATACTCAACAATCCATGTTCAAAACAGGTCAGCAGAAGGGGAAGAAAGGGGGAAAAAAGGGTATCCAGACCTCCTCATCCAGGATGTCACAAGCCAAACGGATGCGGGACACATCAACAAGGTGTGGCTCAGATTTCAACTTCCTGGAGCGCAGGCTCCACAGCTTCACACATGAATTATCAAACCCAGCAGCGAGCAGCTTGCTATTTGGTGAAATCTCTGCAGTGTTCAGCAACTGCTCCGTGTTATAGAAGGCATAGAAACAGATGGTGGTTAAAGAAGGGGGCCCGTCCTTGACACGTTTAATGCTGTCCTGCAGTAAATCCAGCGCTGCCTCATTCTGCAGAATGGAAGCTGGCACGTCGCTGGGTTCCAGGCCGTTGCTCTCGTTGCGTGAGGAGCTCCCACCGGCATAGAGCTGGTAGTCAGTCCTCTTGGCAGGCTGCACATCCAGGTGAATGTGCAAGGTCAGGACTTTGCACAGGGCGTTGTTGTTGTCACTTTGGAGGTAGCGAAGAAGGTAGTTGTAGCTGTCCTCTTGAAGGCGGATGACGTATTTGTTGTCCAGAAAAGCCCGGAGCTTCAAGTTGGACAGGATATCTTGAATAGTCATGGTAGTCTGCAACTGTTCAATGATATCCTTCTGGCTGGCATTCTGCAAGAACATGCCATGGAAGCGGCTGTAAAAACTGTCCACTGTGCTTTTTAGGCCATTCTGGACCATGTTCAGATGGAGGTAGACGAAGAGGGGATATAGAAGAGGCATCACTTCATGGCTGTGCTGAGAATCTGAATCTAGATGAGAAAACAACAACAAACTTTGAATGACTTCTCAAACCACTTCCTGCTGGGAATAAAATAGAGCAAGGATGACTACTGAAAAAGCCTTGACAGTGACATCGGAGAGCAAGCAAAAAGATGTTGGCACATCTAAGCTAACACATAAGAACCTCTTCTGTCACCTAAAGGAGGAACAATAGAGATTGCCACATCAGTGAGGTACCTTGTCAGAACAAAATGCAGAGATTTCAAAACCCTTTTAAGGTGTGGGACAGCTAATATTATACCACCTCATAAAATATATGATAGTTGAGTTTTTCCCATTTATTTCAAAAGAAAAAGTATAACCTTTGTTTATTGTGATAAATGAACTTTAAAATGTATTAATTATATTTAAAGGAGTATTTTAAGTGTTTAAGCCAAAATTATTTACCTAGCTTGTCTGGCCTGAGCTTTTTATTCTCTCAGCTTCAGTAAAATATGAGTGTGGTGCTTTGGATGGAGCTCATTTGTCTTCAGGGGAACGGAAGTTACGTTTCCAAAATGTACTGCAATATGCTGTGCTCTTGTTTTATTTCTGTGCCTGCTCATGTACATGCTTTTCTCCCTCTGCCAAGGCAAATCCCAGCAGTAATTCCTAGCACACAGTGTAACAAACCCCAATTAGACTGTGCTGTACCTTGCAGAGAGAGGCTGATCTGTGCAAGAGCTCCACCCCTCCTTCCCCAGCTTCTCTGGGGCTGTTTGCCAGCTGCAGGGAGCTGTGAGGAGTGGAGCCCTGCCGAACACCATAGCAACAAACAGGGCCACACTGAGTAACTACCACAGGACCAAATGGTCCAAATTACTGGAAGACAAATAGGCACTGCTGATCCTCAAACATTTGCTGATCCTCAAAATGCAAAAGGCATTGCTGTATTTCAACAGGCTCTTCCCTTCTGCCACTCACCAATGCATGTTCTCTTTTCTCTCTTTCCATTAGGTTATTTTTCCTTTGTGTTGAGCACTCTTCCAGACTTTCTCTAGTCCATACTGTGCCTCTCTCTCATTTCTACAGGAGTAACTACATAGCATGCTTAGTGTGCAGTGTATGCATACATATTTGCATACCTGAGCATCACTCTCCTTCCTGTCCCACTGAAACTGAGCCAAAGCCAGTGAAAACAGTGGTCTGCATGTAGTAAAAGCTATAAGCAGTCAGCAGGTCTCTTTTTTTCCCAGGTGCACTAGTCCAAAAATGAAACAAGAGGAAGGACCTCACTTTGCAGTAGGGGAAAAAGGGAAGCGATGGGAAGTTGGCAGAAACAGGAGCAAAGAAAATGTTCCCTAGGAACATATGAAGAGGTTACAGGTGCTGGGTCCGTCTAGCCTGAAGAATAAGGGGGTGTTCAACTGCTTGCCTTCCTGTTTAATGTCCCAGTGGGACATTACACAGGAAAAGGAGCCAGCCTCTTCTCAGAGGTGCTCAGTGGAAGGACAACAGGCAAGCTGCTGCAAGGGAAATTCTCACTGAATTGCAGCAGGGCCCCAGAGATGCACAGCAATCTCCAGTGTTTGATTTTCTAAACCTGACTGGAAAAGGCTCTGAGCAACCTGATCAAACACCCATCTTGCCCCACTTTGAACAGGTGGTTGAACTAGGGACTACTTAGTTAAGTTACTCCATGCCACTAACCCCCTGCCCACTCCTCAGTGGGGCAGGCATCACAGAAATGGGAAGTGTCCTGCTGTGCCTTGTGGCTGGTTGGCTAGCTACTCCCTTGAACAAACAGAAGTAGCTCATGTGTGTAAGATATCAAACTAGAGCAAGAGGGACAAAAAAGATGAAAGCAGTCAACCTGAATACCAAAACCTAGCACTTCATCAAGCATTAAGCAAGCACTTCGCCAAGAACTGAACAGAGCTATCATACTTCTAAAAATCTATTAAACCATAAGGATTTACTTCAAACACTAAAGTGCAAAGGTACTGAACTGCTGTAGGTGGCAAGGCTCGAAGAATTCACTATTTTCTGCCTTTGCCTTCCTGCTCCCTTCTCTTCCAAAACTACCAGAAACAATAATCCCAATGTTATGCACACTGGAATCAAATCCCTACACTGGACAAATGTTGTGTGTGACAATTTCACTTTCCTTGGTACTATTCTTTAGAAATTCTATCTGCTTTCTTCTTCCCATGTTGGGGGCTTATAGAAGAAATAAGGACATTCCCAAGAGTACTTCTTAAAAAAAAATTAGAACAATTATTTAAAAAAAATCATTATTTGTGTTCTGCATCGTTACAGAGTAAGAATTTTTTTACTTCACTGTATTGCTTCAGTCTCAAAGCCTGTACAGCTAAATTTATGGGAACAGATTCTCCCTTAAAAACCCAGACCATGATAAAAACAAGCCAATTATGGATAAATTAAAAACCTTAAACTAGGATACAACAGAGAACTACAGTCTTGTCTCAGTTTCCCGCCTTTCACATAAAACACTAATTTTCCTTCCTGTCCCATGTAAATATGGTGTTGTCTGCAAGACCTACAAAGGGCAAATGCTTGAACAAGAAAGGGCAAAGAGCCAGCCATCTACAAAACTCAAAGCTATTCAGCAGACAGAAACAACCAAAAAAAGAAAAACTAAATATTCTATTTTAACTGAAATCTCAAATCTAGAAATCAAAACATTGTTAAGAGACATGATTTTGAATTTTACTGTATCGCCCTTTACTCATTGAAATGACAAAAAAAGTCAGCTACTTTCTTCTTCCATGCTTCCTGATTTACCTGTCAGAAAATTGCGTAATCGTCCAAACTGTACTTCATATTGCTGTGGCTCTGCCAGGCAGGGAGCTGCAGATACGACGTTGGCACAACCAGACTCAGATTGGACTGTGAAACAGAAAAAGCAAAACTTACACAAGGATTTAAGGATTTTTACATGTGTGTCTGAAAACAAAACTTCTCATAAAATCCAAGGTATGCCGCCACTCAGATGCCATTTCATCTTTCAAACCACTCAGGTATGACATAGTCCAAAGCATCTAAACATGGCATTAACCACCTAGACATATCATGAATAAGAAAATACACTGAAAGCCAAAACCCACTCTAAAAATCTCAGCAACTGACCTCTTCCACCCAGAACACATTTTCAGGTTTTCAAATACAACTGTAAATTCCCAAGAAATTCAGTGTAACAACCAACACAGACCCCTTAGAAGTTTTGGAACTGTGGTTTTACAGCTTTACACTAAGAAAAGATGAGGAAAGCAACATACAACTTTCTCCAAAATACCGTTTCTTTTTCAGTGAAAAACCAACCACCAACCATCAAGAACAGGTCTAAAATGACACTACTTCAGATTCTCAAATTTCTCATCCCAGTCACTATAATTTACAACAAATTATAATCATTATCATTTATTAAGTCTCACAGAGGTGGTAGAGAAAACTGAATCTCTAAGCAAACACTTAGTAATTTTTAACCAAAATGTGCCCTCCTCCGTGAGGATTTTAGGTTAAGGGGTAGCTGGCAACTGACCATAAACCCTGTTGTTACGGTCTCCTCAGACTGTGTTAAACTGTTCTTCAGAAGCAGACTTTGGAAAAAGTGGTTCTGAACTGTTTAGAAAGCGAATTTGCTTCTCCTTCGCTGGCACCAAACCTTTGCTGTTCCATTAACGGCCTGGAATCCGCAGGGGACTTCCTACAAGTTTACAGACATGCATCAAGAAACCCCAAGCACATGCAAATACCAGTGATTAGAAACCCAAGATCTGCTGTTCTAAATAGAGCACAAGAGGGCAAGGAGTTTTATTATTTTCCTTTCTGATTTTTTTTTCTCCAAATCATAACTCTTGTCCCCTCCAAACCCCCTATTCTTATTACTTTCACTTCAATTTATTTCGGGCTCCCTCGCCCTGCATCACTTTCCATCCTCTGCCTTTCTACTCCTGATTGACTGGGGGGCTTTTTGTTCCAGCATTTGGCTCCTGCACAGAGGCACAAGTCTGACAGTCCTGGAAGTCTATAAACAACATTATCAAATGTTCACACACTAAAGAGAGATAGGCCAGCCTCCAGCTCATCTCAATGCCTCTAATGAAAAAGCGATCAGCACATGGTACACAGGCAGCCTGTCCCTATTCTTCCCCCATTCCTCTCTCTCTGGCAAGACATAGATTTACCTTCCTTCGGCTTATGTAAATACAGGAGGTATGCTTGGCAAGCTGACTTCAGCTCTTGAAACAGAAGAGATGGGCTGAGCTCATCATCCCCTCTTGGGAAAAAAAACCCAAAACAAAACCAGATTCAAGCACCAATATGGTATCATCTCTTAAATCAGTTTAGATATAAACAAATATAACTTGCTGAAAGGCACAGCTACACTGAGTTTTCTACAGCCTGGCTGCTTCAGAAACTCAAAGATTGTAGGAGCTCCAGGTTCACATACTGGTACTACTCAATATCTAAAGTAAAAAGCTCTCCTATTTGGATGTAAAATTGAATATAATCAATATTCAGACTGAGAAAGTAAACTGCATGTATGCACACATAGTAACTCAAGAATACTTAGTGACAGTTCCCAATATCACCCATACAATTCTTTGTAAAAGCCAAAAAATACAGAAATATGAGAACCTGTCTCTTATGCTGTCTATCACAGGATTATATGTAACAGTCAACTCTTTACAGAGATCTGGTGGCCTCATTTCTGCAGGAATGGGAATGGCCTGCCACCTTGTTCACGCTGTGCAAGCACAACTCATTGGCCTAGACTTTATGAGCTATTTTCTCCAGGCCACAAATTTCTCTGCATAAGCAACTTAATTCCAAAATTAAGGTGTACTTCATGCTTCAGAAAGTGGAGTATCATCTTTGTCTACCTGCCCTGAAAGAGTCTGACTGGGCAACCATTATGGCCTATTCTTTCAGTAATGATGCTAGAGCTCTTTCCCATCCAGCAAATGGTAAATGAACCCTACATACCAGAGAGTTCTAACAAATTCTAATTCTTTGCCTTCCCAAAACTTTAAACCAATGAGAACTTCAAAAAGGATCAAGAAGTCGGCTGATTTCAAAACAAGAGTAAAATTTTATGCACATTTTCCACCTGGTAGAAATAAAACACTAGCTATATTTTTCTCATACATTAATAAACCTACCACAGTTTCTTTTCCATCTTCCCCAGTGGTCATAAGAACATCTATTGGAAATATCTGCTCCTTCATATCCAGTAAGTGTAGCCAGCTATGCAAGCTGATAGGAAATTCAAAGGAACTCACTCCTAACTCAGGGATATGGACAGTACCCTCCTCGTCTCATGCTGGCTACCAGCAGAATTGCTTCCAGCTAACAGATGTGGGGCTACTGTAAATGTTTTGTAACAGCAACTGATTCCTATTTTAGGTGACTGTGATGATGTATAATTGTACATTATTTCAGCTAGTCATATGTGCTAACAGTGCTATGGGGAGTATTAGAGGAACCCACTCCTTGGTCACTCACTCTGTCCTCGGACATTGTTCTTGTTTTCTACAGAAATATGGGATAATGACAAGGAAGTTCTGTGCAGTATTTTACTGCAGATATAATCAGACAGAATTCTAGAGAATCTCATCTGGCCTCTCTCTCCCACAGAAAAAGTTGGACCAGATCATCTTCCGAGGTCTCCTCCAAGTCTCCCATTCACACAGGATAGTTAATTTAAAAGTCAAACAAAACAGCTGAACATAAAAAGTGAGATGAGCTCTGCTAAGGAAAAAGCAAAAAACATCTTCAGAAGAACACATTTGATCACTTTCCCCAGAATAAAGCACTGCAGGCTTTACAATCTGCTCAGTTTTTACTCAGTTCACAAAACTAAGATGACTGCAGCATAAAGTATTTTCAGCATCTGTTGTCAGATTAAGTAACAAGCTCGGATTTACTGTTCTAACAGTCATTGATGGAATTGCAGCATGCTCACTGACAGCTCACTGCAAGCACATTTGACAAGAGGTAGTAAGCAGCTGAACACAGGAGAGCAGCCCATTTTCAGTTCTAATGAAATTTGGATGAATAAATTCTCAATCATCCTCTACAAAACCCATGCACCAGCAAGAGGATACAGACTAACATGAAATTTAGTAATAATATTTGGTGGAAGATCAGTAAAGAAGACAAAACCCAAGCATATACTCATTCACACTCTTTACTGAAATATTCTTTTTCTGCATGAGGCCACATGCTCATGCAAGGGCTTGTAATCCAGTTCATCTCCACTACTTCAGACACTTCTGTGTCCTCCTGAGATGGCTGGTATCACATTCTGAGTGTGTTTTGACACCGACCTTTCTACCCACTTCTCACAAAAAATCTCCCACTGGAAAACAATTCAGTAGTTTACTTTGGTTTCATTCTTTCCCCATTTTCCCCAGTACTTTTTCAGGGATTGCAATAAACTTCTCATAGTTAGTCTGAAAAAAGCAAGGAATGAAAGTACTAAGATGTTAAGTTGCTTCTAATAATGAAATATTATCCAGTTTCCTCCAGGCCACTGAAGGAGTCCTCCTGGACATTCACCTACAGGTCACTCATCTTTGGATGGGTAACTATGGTAAAATACTCTAAAGATGGAAAATCTGTTCCTGCATCCATCTTATCTAACCACAAACAGTTATATAGCTACTAATATTTTGTCAAATCAAGTAATATTACAAGTAATTCTACCACTCCCCTTTGTCTGAGATACTGACATAATCTAAGCAGTTTCATTGAGAGAAAAAAGTTTCTCCTTGCTTTTTTACCCAAAATGTCAGCCCAGTATTTTCTATTACTTTTACAAGTAAATTTAATCTCTATAACGTCTGCATAGCTTTCATCCTTCCAATACTTGTATGTGCTCAAGCAGCAGCAGAGTTTGTTGAAACAAAAATAATAATTACAATGACAACTGTCACAGACACAATTTGGAAAGCAAGAAGTGCGGCAGGATTCAAAAATCTTTAAGAAAGAGAAGAAATTTATCTCCCTGCATGCTTTGTCCCATCCACTGAAGGTTTTGAGTTTTTTCCTCAAATGACAAGAGCAGATTTCTCATAACTACAAAGCTGACTATGCCAGAAAAACAGCCTTATCACTTAAATTTCACATGATATAACTCTGCTGGAGTACAAAGGTACAACAGAATTTCCTGCTTCTACTTCCTTTCTCATCTAGGTTCTTCTGCCCTCCATTCCAAAGCACCACTACTCAACCAGACTTCACATTATTTGGGATAAAACATATGTGTTTTCCACTACCCTCACATGGTATTTCAGCCTGATGTTTCACTGATAGTCACCTTGTTACACTTCCATTCATTTTCATTCTTCTAAAGTTCATAATTCATGCCAACTTAACAGTGAGAAATTTCTTAATTTCAAAAGGAGAAATGTCCACATGTGCAGACAAATTCATATAGCTGCTAGCACACATGCTCACAACTTTGCCAAGAAGGAGTCATGGAAAATGCGACAGGATTACCTGTGAGATTAGCTGCCATCTCTTCAGCAGTCTGACACAGCCTCAGCCCTTGTTTTAGGGGACCTTCCGAGTCCACATACTGACGGCGCTTGAGGTAGCAGGACACTGCCATCTGAATCTGCTCTGTGCGTACGCGTTTCATGACCTCAAAAGAGAAGAAAGAGGCGATGAGACTTACAGGGTAAGCTGAGATCGATTTAGACTGTAGCTGCACTAATACTGATAGAAAACAAACATCTCTGTATTTTCATTGCTGAAGTATGAAACAGAACCTTCAGGGATTTGCCTCTCAGTACTACGGCCCAGACATTTTGTAGACCTCTGAAGATATTTTGCTGCTTAATTCTGCTAATTTCAGGAATCAAAAGTAGTTTTGAAGATTCTGAACTAAAACCACAATGGTGAACTGAAGCATTTTTGTTTGAAACAGCTCATAAAAAGGGAATATCTCGCCTCCTTGAATTCTGACAGCAGCAGTTTGAGTAACCTTCAGTCATTTTCTGGTTCCTCTGCTTCACCAACCAACAACAAAATAACTCCAGAAGATTCAATGACATGAGACATTAACATACAAAGATGGAAATTTTGGAAACATAATGCTTTATATAGCAAACCTATTTGGGGAGTCCAAGAAGCAAAAGCTTATTGGCTGAACTTCAAGATTAGAGCCAGACTTCTGGCACTTCACTCAGATAGGTTCCCAGGAAAAAAAGAGGGAAATTAAAAGCAGAGCCTTTTTTATTACCTGCCTTGACCTATCCAGGCTTCTCTCTTACAAAAGTTTGAAACAAAAAGAATCCTTTGAAAGTTTTTTTAAATATACATTTAGAAAGCCATCCTCACAAACACCACTTGGAAGTACCTCAAAATCAAAATGAGCCCAATGCTACCTTTTAGCCCCTGGCTTGTAATAAATTAACCTCAGTACAATGAATGCAATAGCTCCCTGGCTATTTAGGTAGTCGCTGACTGCACCAATCCTTCACAATAGCCATCAACTTAACACAAAAGTTTAGATAACCTAAAAGGCTTTAAATAAAGCAGAACTAAGCCACAGGGGTCTTCTTCCTATCACACCACCAGGTAAAGCCTGCCTGGAGATAGTTCAACACCTTACTTACAGCCCCACTACCAGTGACATGAATGTTTCCCGAGTGCTAGTGCTTCCTGGTTTGAGCAGCTAAATCTGATAAAACACAACTTCTCTGAGAGAGACAAGGATGTCCTTCCTCCCTTTGTAAGAACCATTATCTTTACCAAAAGGACAGCTTTAAAAATACAAATGAGTTTTTTCTAATACCCATGCACACTTCAGTGTTTATTCCACTTGTTAGAACAATAACCCTTCTGTGAAGTTAGGTACAAGTGGATAAGGATGCAAGGTTTCAGCAATAGCTCACTTTCAGTAGATAACGTGGAATTGCAAACACACATGCTTGGGTGAAAACCTTAAGAAGATTCCCATTTGTTCCCACAGGTTAAGTAACTGTGGAGGATGGGGGAGGGGCATCAACAGGTGGGAGTTTTCAAATAATTTCCAGATAAACCCATTAAAATAAAAAGTTTTCAACACCTTTTTTCACTCCAAAAGCAAACTTCCTTTTCATCCTTCCCTGCAATTGAAGTTACAACTGAGACACCGTCTCAATTGTAACACTTCTGCTGCACAAAAGTGTAGGAAAGACAGAACTCTTACCAAGACCACGAAGAAGAGTGGACACAAGTACGGACAGCAACATAGCACCTTCCTAAAAAACACCTTTAACTAAGCTTCACAATGTATTGTTACCATTCTGCATTTCAGCCAGCAGCATGGACTCGTGCAAGTGATTTGCCCAGGTCCACACTGAGGCATTTATGCAATCTGTACAGATTCTTGCTCCCCTATGTACTCCCCCCTGCAGTCACAGTAGGGGATGTTACCAGAAGTATCTCAAGGAGATTTTTTTCCCTACTCCCAGGTGACACAACAGGAACTACCTTAAGGAAATGTGCTTTCACCAAGAAACACCCACTGGCATCAGACACAGTGTCACCCATACTCTAATTTCAGCTCTTTGCTTCTTCCTTCACTTTGCCTTTATACTTCACACTCAGCATTACAAAGAACAACGGCACCGAGGCAGGAAAAGCATTCATGAAAAGTGCAAGAGCAAAACCAACACTCCTACAAATATTCTTTATCAAGCCCGTTATCAAAATTAGAGTGCATCATGAAATAAACACAAGGATGGCATACCAAAATGTCGTCAGCCTGGTTCAAGCTACACCAATTCACAACAGGTCAATGATGCCAAAGGCATAAAGGACAAGCCTGCCATTTTTCACTTCCAATGAATTTTAAGACTCTAGCTCTCATAAATGAAGGTAATCCCCAAAATATGTAACAAACGGAAAGCATATAGAGTTCCTTGTCCACGAAATGCATAAAGCTTGAAACAATTGTTCCGAAGTCCCAGCTGTCTCATCCTCCTCGAACAGCCAAAGAGAATAATAAATGCAAATGCTGTTAACTAATTTTACTGATAAACAAAATACATAAGGAAAGAGAGAGGAAAGATCACATTGTGAGAATGCAGAGCTACAATGCAGCATCTTCTGCAGTGTTCCAAACTGGAGCACTGAAAAAAAGTTAAGGTAATTTTTTCTGAGGAACGAAAACCACTGAAAAGAAAAAAAAAACAGAGCAAAGGCTAATAATACAAAACACATTGCAAATTCCTCCTTCCTGGAAAAGCTGGAAATTAGTTGTGAACTAAGCATTGGGCCAAAGAAATTATTTTCCCGCCTATGCCACATTTCAGCTACAGGTTTAGGCAGATTCCACGGCCTTGAAATAATCCCAGTACAGACACACTAAAAAGAGCTTGAAAACTAGCACTGGAAACATTACTTTTCAAGACTCTGTATTCCTGTCCTGACAGTGGGACAGCAGTCTCTTTCTTCCAACAGACTGAGGAAATACCTGTGAGCATCAGAGAGCTAAGTCAAAAAACACCCGACCCCCAAACCAATAAAAGCATAAAACAAAAGCATCTTTTGAATATTCTCTAATAAGAACTCTGTCTCAGGCCTCAATTGTGGACAGCAAAAAATAATCTTTTATCCTTTATCACCACAGGTGAAATCTGGGGCCTACCAACAATAACAGGCCTCGATCTTTAATTTTGTGACATTACGATAATCTGAAATTTAAAAAATTTCAGAATAAATGAGATCAGGATAAACTGTCATGAAGATAACCACAAATTAAGAGCCAAGGGATGTCGTACATGCAGCAGCTGCAATTCACAAAAACAGGCAAGTAAACATGACAAGTCGACTTGGAGGGCACGATGGTGGTGCAAAATAGGAAAATAGGATAGCAGGAACCACGGAGAAGGCTTTTGCCTGAGCAGTGGCATTCACGTGAACAGGCAGAAAGGGAACAGCTGTGATTCTAAAAGAGCACGAATCCATTTGCATTTGGACCGAGATGTGGCTCACCATCCACGAACGACGCTTTGCCAGTTCCACACTGCTTCCCCCCGACCCCCCCGCGGCCCCAAGGCAGAGCCAAGCACCGCTCCACCGATGTCCTCTGCGGGACCTGCGGAACACGCTTTCCTCCAACCCACTTCACACCACCTCGGCTGCAGCTCCGCCACCCCTGGGCCCTTCCTGGGCCGAGCGGAGCCGCGGGACCAGGCACTGCTCGCTTTTGGGCCCAGCCGGGGGACACCGGGACCGGGAGCCCTGCGGGGCCCCACGCCCGTCCTGGGGCTGCTCCGCGGGCCGAAGGGCGATCGCTGAAGGGACGCCAAAGTTAAAGCCTTCTCCTGTCAATATTAAAAAGGGAAAAAAAAAAAAAGAGAGAGAGAAAGAAAAAGAGAAAAAAACGAAAAGGGAAGAGAGATGGCGCGATAAGAAGACGCTCATTAAACCCACGCACTTTCCAAGGGAAAGAAGGATATCACGACCAGAGGCCCCCCCGCCACCTCCGAGCGCAGGGCACGCGCCCGGCCCCGTCCGCAGCCGNCCTCCCGCGCTCGGCGCTCGGCTGGCGCGGCTTGGCGGGGACGGGGGCCGGCGGCGAGGGTCCGGCCGTACCGGGTGCGGGGAGCGGGCAGCGACGGCCCTGCGAGCGGAGGGGAAGGCGAGTGGGACCGGGGCCTGGTGGGAGAGAGGTGGGCGCTGGG
>VXAX01001069.1:714971-763410 GCA_013399835.1 Leptocoma aspasia | reverse complement strand
CGGGCGGACGGGCGCTGGGGCCCCGAGCGGTGCCACGTGGGTGAGAGGGTGAGTGCCGGGTGCGGGGCCGCTGCCCGTCCGACCGCCTTCTCCTTGCTTGGCGTTTCTTCCAGACGCGTGTCTGCCTCTTCGCTGTTCCCACGTGCCGCCCCCATGGCAGCGATCTACTCCGGGATTTACCGGAAGCTGAAAAGCGCCCAGACTTCTTGGGAGGACAAACTCAAACTAGCCCGGTTCGCGTGGATTTCTCACCAGTGCGTCCTGCCTAATAAGGAGCAAGTGAGTACTTTTTAGTGGTGAACAGCGGTGAAAGAAAAAAATACCGATGGCGGATTGCTGCTGTGAATCAGTTCTTAAAATCGAGATCTAGCTCTTAGCTAGCTGATAGCCCTGTAAATATAGCCCTGATTTAGGATTGTGATCAGCTCATGATTTCTTTGTCGTTACATGAAGTGTTTTTATAACAACATGTTGCAGGTAGCTTCAGCACAAAGACCTGCAGTCGTGCAGGATGGAAAAAACTTGCTTGTAGAGTGGTTGGTGCCTGTTCTGGTTCTGTCTCTCAGAGACACGAGAAATCATCGTCTTCAGAGCTGTCATTGTCATTGGTATTATGTCCAGTGGATGCTCCGAAGTCAGATGCTTTTGGTCATAGTTAAAAACAACTTCAGGATGGGAGAACTGACTGTAACTTTGTGTGTGTTCTCTGGTGCTCCGAACTTGTGTACGAGCAAAGAGCACACAGTGGATTCATGGACTCTGCTTGGATGATGATTTGGTTTTCTCTTCATGGAACCCACACTGTCTCCTAAGTCTTTTGTTTCGACCCTGTTTCCTGAAGGTCTGTGCAGTGTTTACCTGGGTTAGGGGTGTCTGTCCTATTCTTCCAGCTCTGGTAGTACTTTGGGGGTCTAGGGTTTGCACATCTGAGATCTGTGTTTCAGGTTCTTGTTATTTCAATTAATTAGAATATTAAACTTAGCCATACACCACAACTTTGGTTTTAAAACAGTAATTAGTAGATTTCAACCATTTCCAGTTTGCCATTTCCATCTAAATTCCTAGGCCTGAATTTCTAGGTAGTGAATTTAAACATATGAAGAGAAGGATGTGAGTGGAGTAGCAACTGTCTGAAAATGAAAACCAACTGATTCCCTGAGCACTGATTTAAAAGACTGCATTTGCTAACCAGTATCAATTGTTAAAATTAGAATGTTGTCAGAGTAAAAATGTTCACTCCTGAAAGCTGTTTTGGGATGGTACATGCCAGCACAGGTCCAACATTAGGTATAGAGTGTAAGCTTTTAGGAATTGAAACCTATGGGAGCAGATTTCTCTGCTCACTCAGAGGCTGTTCTGCTTGGATGTAGCACAATTCTCAAGGCACAAATGCTGTAACTATGAAGAGGTACTGTTTTTGTCCTGTTTTTGCTTGAGGGTTGTTAAAGATTTCTTGTTTTCCCTTCTGTTAACAGGTTTTACTCGATTGGGTAAGCAATGCATTAGTTTCCAACTACAACAAGAAACTTGAACTGGAGGATGAAGTTGTTGAAAAACTCTGGGCATATCTTGACAATGTTATCCATAGTAAAAGACTACAGGATCTCTTAAAGACTGGGAAGACAGTTGGTCTCAGTTTTTTAATTGCAAAGGTAACTATAACTGTGGGTATCTGGTAAAATTCTGGGTAGCAATATGTATCTCTTACAGTACTTGACTCTTCCTCACAGTGTCAGATATTGCATGAAATATGTGTTAATCTGATAATTTGCAGGACCTATACTGAAAGTTTCTCTGTTTCTGTCCTGGAATACAGTTTGTATTTGTGCAGCACTTATGCTAAAAATGGCAGAATTAGTGAGTGGCTGCAAAGGCAGTGAAAATGACTGGGAAAATGACCCTTTTAGTTTTGATCAGATTGAAGGCAAGCAAGAAAAGATTATCTTTACATGTAGAAATTGAACTGTGAGGTATGGAGAATTGGTTGATGAAATCTGGGCTTCAGAGATGTTATGCAGAAAGTGTGCCAAATTTAAATGTGGTCTGGGTATGAAGGCCTGTCTGCATGAAGATTAGGTCAGAGGTACAGGACAGTGTACCCCAAACACCAAGGACAGAAGTGGTAGAGGGTCTGGTAGGAAGAATTTAAGGGTCTGTTTTAGTCCAACAGTGTTCCAGCTGAGGAGATGAACCATCCACAATAAGTCTCAAGCTGCGTTAAGGGAAGTACGGGCTGGACATTAGGAAGAAGTTTTTCACAGAACTAGTGATTAAGTTCTGGAACAGTCTGCCCAGGGAGGTGGTGGAGTCACCATCCCTGGATGTGTTTAAAAAGAGACTGGATGTGGCACTCAGTGCCATGATCTAGTTGAGGTGTTAGGGCACGGTTGGACTCGATGATCTTGAAGGTCTCTTCCAACCTAGACATTCTGTGATTCTGTGATTCTGTGAAGGTGTAAGGAGACAGGTAAGGTTTTTAACAAAATAGAAGCAGATTTATAAATTGTTACTGAATTTGTTTGCAGACATTATCTGAAGGTGAGAAAAGGGAGCAAGTGAAAAGTAGACTGAAGGAGAAAATAGCAGGGAAATACACATTAAATTTGAGAAAAGGAAGAGAAATGCAACATTATTTCTCTAGAAATGTGTGTCCCTCAAAGGGAAAAGAGAATAGTTATTCACATTCCAGATATCAGGACCAGAAAGTGTCTCATTTACAAATATAAAGATGATACTTAGTCATGGACATCGTTACTAAGTAAGTTCCCTGTGTCAGAGCAGGGATGTGTATTGTGTATGGGTTTGTTTTTGTTGGGAGCATAATTTTGGGGACCATTCAAGAAGGGAAGAAAGGTATCCCTACTCCATTTCTGCACTATGAACTATTAGTATCAAGTATGGATAGTCTTATGCTGTTGCCAGTAGCGTGCATGAGGGCTTCCTTACTCATCTGGTGCTGCAAACAAATGCAAGGACAGTGGAGCTTCTAGTTTGAAACCTATGATGTGAGAGGCCCAGCAGCAGCTGTTGGCACATCCCCCTTGCAGCTACAGCTCACAGAAGGTCTTGTTATTTCATTATGATAGGCTTTGTCTTTGATGCTAAATTGACTGGTTTTTGTTTCTTTTTTCAGGTCATAAACAACAGGTTATCAGAGGCCTGTTCTGAAAAAACACAGCAGAGCATTGGCACTGTGCTGAGCTGCTCCAGCGGCATCCTTTCTACTCCTTCTCTGTCCATCATTTACACAGCAAAGTGTGACCTTTTGGTTGATCTCCTAGGCAAGCTGTCCAAGCTGGCATGTCAGCAGCTGGCTTCTGACGATGCTGTGGGCTCCCAGTTGTTCAGCGTCCTCCAGCTTACCTTTGCTCAGTACCTCCTGGTCCAGAGGCAGCAAACCAGCCCAAGCCGTGTGTTTGGCCGAGTGACAAGGCACTTGCTTCAGCCGTGTTTGCTCCTGAGGCACTTGCTGACTGTGAGGAGCTGGACACAAGCAGATGATAACCACGTGCGTCAGCACCTGAGCAGAGAAATAAGAAGCCAAATAGAAACTTTGCTGCAGGCTGGCTTATTTCAGCCTGAGCTTTTCTCGTCCTACAAAGAAGAGCTGCTGTCAGAACAGGAACCCCAGGAGAAGAAGAAAGCTTCTAAAACTCTTTTGCTACCAGTCAACACAGTGCAGACCAAGCTGGGCAGTGACTTGTGTGAACCTGCCCTCCATGGAGCAGTTGTGGCCGGTTCAGTGTCCCTGCTATATAAGCTCTTTCTGGACTCGTACTGTAAGGCAGAAAACCACCTTGTCTGTTTCCACATGCTCCGCAGGCTTTTTGGCTGTCTCAGGCTCTCTGACCTGCAGGAGGGAGGGAGGAGCGATACGCTCTCCCCTGTGGACTGGAGCACAGAGCTGCTTGCTCTGGAACAGCTTCTGAGCTTGGTGCTCAGCAATGATATCTACAATGTCGCCAGTGACCGGATCCGGCACAAGGAGGTGCAGTTTGGGTTTTACCGGAAGCTCGCACAGATGCTGCTGACACACTCCCAAGCTTCCACCCCTGCTTGGTTCAGGTGTCTCAAACTCCTGATGTCATTAAACCACCTTATAGTAGAGCCAGACCTGGATGACTTGGTGTCATCAGCTTGGATTGATGCCGAGGCCTCTGAGCCACGTACAAAGAAGCCACAGGAGACTCTCATCAACACCATATTCCAGATTTACTCCAAGCTGAGGCAGTTCCCACGGCTCTTTGAAGAGGTGCTGACAGTCATTTGCCGGCCAGCTGTTGATGAGCTGAGGCCGTCCGTCTTCTCTGCTGGCCTGACAATAAAGCTTCGTGAGTGCCTTCTTGAACTGCCACCTAACCAGATTCTGGACATTGTGTGTCTCTTTGTGGAGAAATGCCAGACCCTTATTCCAGCTGTTGAAGGGTCAGTTGACATGGCCTTGAAGCTGATGTCAGTGTGCTCGGTGCTGCATGCTTTTCTGTTCAACATGAGGAGCCTAGATGATGTCACTCCTTCCCCTGTGGTGCTTCGCACTCAGCGTTTGATGGCAAACATACAGAAAGGAATAACTCAGCCACTGATGGAGCTGCTGCAGGCTCCTAGGAGAGAGGAAGAAAAGTCAGAGCTTTGGCTAAGAAAGGCCTGTGATGCTGCTCTCCTCCTTGTTTACACTTGGGTTGAGGTAGACACTTTGTTTGGTGTTAGCTGCAGTAAATACGTGTCACCAACAGCTGAAACTGCTGTTACTGAACCTGCTGCAAGGCATGGGGGCATTTCAGCTTTTCTGCCTGGTGTGAAGGAGCAGTGTTGGAGGAGAGTTATGGAACTTGCAAGTAGTTTTGCCTCCACTAGTAAATACTGCTTAGAACTGCTCACACTTCAGAAGATGAAGGTGATGTTAATGCAGACTGAAGCTGACCTACAGGCCTTGCAGCATGCTGCAGCTTTCATCCTGGAGTCTGGAAGATCCACCATGAGCACAGGAGAATCTGGACCGTGGGATGGAGATATCAGCGTGATAACTGAACTTAACTACCCCACAGCACACTGGCACCTCGTCATGTCCAACCTGACCATCCTGTTGCCATATATATCCTTAAAAGATGTAGAGTACATTGCAAATGTGCTTCTAGAAACGTTGATGTTGACTGAAGCTCAGGAAGCTGCCACCGACCAGGAGCCTTCCATCAGCATTGGAAGGATATCCCTTGGTTTGATCCACAGCTCTCTTCTACCAGAAATGAAGGTCCTACACTGTGCTTTTCTGACCCATCTTATTCATCAATTTGCTATGGTGCTGCCCACTGCTACCAGGGATTCAGTAGATCTACCACTTCAGCAGCTGTCTGTGACTAATATTCCTTGGCATGAAGAAATTGTGGCTCCTTGCAAAACTGTTGACCCATTGGAAGTACCATCAGAAAAGAAACTGCTGAAGGATGAGCTGAGCTTGTGTTGGAAAACACTGGAGAAAGTTGCCCAATGTATAGTATTGTTAGCAAAAAATGGCTGCCGTGTCATCCTGAAAGAACATCAGCTACAAAGATGCCTGGGTTTGCTAGAAATTGTTTCTCTCCTGAAATTAGACAGTTTTCTTCCCTCTGACTGTACTCGGTGTTTTCTGGTGCTGCTGTCCCTGCTAATTAATACCAGGGCTAGTGTCTCTTGCAGCAAGTTGTTATTGCTGAAGGTTTTAAGTACTTGCCTCCACCTCCTGAGGTGCCTGCAAGCTGGCAGGAATGCCAACTCTGTTTTTAAGGTCTTACATGCCAGCGATGTTCTTGAGGCTGTCATGACTTCCCAGCTTACAGCTAGCAAATTCTTCACTGATGTCTTGACTCTTCCTGTTTGGGCACAGTATGTCCAGGAAGTCCAAGAGTTCTTGGAAAACTTTCTTCAGATGGTTATTGAAAGAAGACAAAGTGTGAAGCTCAACTTGGAAAAGTTCATGTCTTTCCTGGTGAGCTGCAGGCCAGACACAGGTGCAGCCAAAAGCAAAGACTGGAAAAACTGGAATCCCGCAGCTGAGCGGTTACTGCTCACGGCATTCACCACACTCTGTCATGTTGTCACACTGCACCTCCAGCAGCTGCCAGAAAAGAAGCTACATTCTGCAGATGTGCTGTCTGCTCTGTTGGAGCCAGTAGTTCTGCAGATGGTCAGAACTGTTGAACACGGTCTTCAGAGTAACACTCCAGACCACCCTTCGCCTGTAGCATTCATACCATCTGTCACTACTCTCCTCAAAGCAGATCTGAGCCATCCTGTCAAGAAGGACTGGCAGAAAGAGCCCAGTGGGTTTTTGGAGCGGCCCCGTGTTAAACTGTACCAAGAGTTTTACTCTCAGATACTGAAAGAGCTGCCCTGTGCAGGGAGTAACCTGCAGTTCCTTCAGTTTGCATTGCAGTTCCTGACTGTCTTCTGCTCCGTGCCAGAGCTGTATCCTGGAAAAGAAACTGCAGTCATGGTTGTTTTTGCTATAAAAAAGCTTCTCTCTGGTATGAAAACTCTCTTTCTCCACCTCCTTTGCTAGTTTTGTGAGTTAAAAGCCATTTAGCAAAGCATACAGCTTCTTTGAAAGTTTGCATTTGTTTACTTGTGTTAAAACAGCAAGCTATCCTTTTTTTAAATGCATAACAGGAAAATTTTCAAGGAGGCAATATTGTGGTACCTGGACCACAGCCACCATCTAGTTTGGTAATGATCTTCTGGTGGGTGTTAACATCTTAATCAAATTGAGGTCCTGAGTTACTCATCCCTGGTAGAACATTTTGAAAGTAACCTGGAACATGGTAATACTTCTGGAGCTAGGGCTGAAGTGCAGTGTCCTGCTCATGTAATTGGTATAGTAGGCACCACTGAAGCAGCTGATCTGCACCAGGTCAGACCTTAGAATAAAATACTCATCTGCTTTTGTATCTGGTAGGTGGGTTTATAGAACAGTGGAAGTTACCTAACTGTTACGGATGATGAACACCATGTGGTAATTCTGATAAATTATGTGGTTGGTAACTCGATGGATTCTGATAAATTGGCACGTTGGTTCCTTTATCCTCACCAAATAAAGAGCCAGGGCTGGAGATTATATGAAAAACCTCTGCTGCCAGCTGTGGGACCTAATGGCTCCTTTATATTGTCTCATTCAGAAAGAGAGACAAACACAGAGCAGGAATAACTGTTCTCTTTGACTTCTTCAAACTGCTGGAATTTGTCACACTTATTACTGCCATGCTCTGGTGCAGTGGTCTCCAAACATTTTTGATTGCACACACCTATCATTAAAAAACTTAAGAAATTGAACACACAGCCTGAATATAATTTACTTATAAATTATACATGTGCTACTCCACTATGTACCTGATAAAGCACACATACAGAAAATGTTTAAAAAGCATGAGATAAAGATGAAATAATGCAATTTATAATATCTTTTTATATTTATTAAAGATATTTTACTTACAATTCCCACACCCCAATGAACTGTCTTGTGCACACCCTGGGGTGTGCACACCCTGCTTTGGAGACTACTGTTCAATTGAACTACACTTGTGATCTCAGTGTTTGTATTGCCATTAAGTAGTCATGAAAAAAGCGTTATGCTTTTGTGATTTGTGATGGATCTCTGGCCAGTCTTTGTAGAAAAGACCTGTGGCTTGTTTAGCCTGCTGCCTTGGCTTGTGCAGCTGCTTTGGTGTAGTCTTTCTGTATTATTTTTATTGGTAAAAAAAAAAGTCTGTGAACCTGAGGGTAGGGTATACTTGAGATCATCAAGTCATTGCACTAGTGGGGAGAAAGGTAAAGTATCAAGCCCTCTATGTATTTGAGTGTTAAAAATGTACTCCCAGAGCTGTTTTATTTTCAGTTTGCCCTGTTCTTACCTGTGGAAGTCCTTTTCTTGGGAATTGATTGCTTTTGTTGCTTGAAAATGCAGGTCCTGCAATTACAATCCAGGTGATCCGAAGTATGGAGATGGAGCTGACAGAGGTGCTTGTCCAGGTGCTGGGAAACTGCTCTGCTGAGGAGTTTTATGCCATAATGAGGCTGGTGCTGCAGGGACTGGAAGTGAGGAATGTTTGGCAGCAGAAGCCTAAAGTAAGGCGTGAGCTTAATGTATTGTCATCTTCCTTCTGCAGTCTGCTGTATCTTGAAAAAAGGTTGTTGGCTGAATGACATTTGTTAAATATTTTTTTCTTCTTCCTGCTTTATGTTCAGTGATCAGGTCAAGTTAATTTACATGGATAAGGGCTTGGTGACTGTGCTGTGTTCTGTATATAAATTGAGAGGTGGAAAGATCATGGAAACCTACTCAAAGAACTTTCAGTCCAGCTTAAGGACTCAGCAGTCTGTATTCCCTGTATTGCCAATAGAAGTCACACAGCTGTGGTGTTACAGGCCATGCTGAAAGCTCTTTCCCCCTTGCTGCTCAGAGCTCTTGCACAGCAGATACCAGCAGTCACTGTTTGTCTGTGGCTCTTCTTTATAAGGTTAAAGGCACTTTCAGAAGTGCTGGCATTTTTAAGTAAAACCAAAACTGCACCTGTGCTTTTGGTACTTCTTGCTGTAAAGACTACACAGCGATAACCAGATAGCACTCAGCATCTTTTTAAATTCTGTGCCCTTCTTCAGAGCAGCTTAAGCACCAGTGGTGATGTATGGAACAATTTTGGCAAAAAAAGTCAGCTGTATGCTCCACAGAATGCCCAGTGACTTGAGAATCACACTTGGATTAAACTTGTGGGGTTATCCAGCCCTGTCTTATTTGTCAGAAAGAGACGTGGATGTGCTGCATCAATTCTTGATGCATCTTTTTGAAAGTGTATCTGGAATTCCTAAACTGCACAGATAATTCCTACCACCTGAATGTAGCTTGCAATATGCTTCTTTTATCAGTCTGTATAAACAACTAGCAAGTAAAAAGAGCCCTGCTGCCAAAAGCAGCATTCTTAATTTATAGTGTTCTGCTATCCTTGTATTGCCTCTGCTTCTCTCTGTTATTTAGTGGCATTTGTTGTGAGAAGGCTTTCCTTTCTTAAAAGTCATGTAAGCTTTTTTTGTACAGTAAGTTGGTTGTGAAGCAAATGTGGCATAAAGTACATTTGGGTCAGTGCTGCTCAGCTGAATTCTGTTGAGCTACTGCTTACTTCACAATTTCCAAAGAGAGAGGTATTGGTGGGAGGCCTTTCATGTGTCAAGGCTCTGGTAATGCTCAAAAGTGCCACTGGCCTTGAAAGAGCTCTTCTGTACTTGAAAGGAGGCGGTGTGCCTTGTAGCCCAACTGGTGATCATCTGCTTTCTGCAGGAAGTATTGTCAGCTGTTACGATAACCAAATTGTTGCTCAGCTGCCCATTAAGAGGAGACAAAGAGAAAGCTTTCTGGTTTGCCAGCCCACAGATAATCACAGCTTTAGCCGTAAGTATCTCTTTACTGTAACTTCATTACCTACCCCTCCTATCTGTTAGACTCTCTAGCAGATACATCTAACCTGCACAGAGGCACACAGGAACAAAAACCAAACAGATCCACGCCAGGTTCATCTGAACGTTTTTGCCTAGACCCTTTTTCTCCTCCTTCCTCAAGTAAATCTCCTTTTGTGAGTGCAATGTGCAGGTCTCCCATTTCTTATACGCAGTAATTTTATGGAACTACACTGTGTAATATGGAGCCTGGGAGAAACTTGTAGACTGCAGAGTAGAGAGTCTGTCTCCTGTCCTTCCTCCTGTCCAAAGGAAAAGATAACTGTCAGCCATGTGTTGCAGCAGAAGCCAACAGCAGCAAAACAGAACAAAACAAAGTGCTTATAGAAAAAAGTAATTACATAAATTCACTGAATTATGAAAGAGAAGCTTTACTGAAACTAATCAAACCCAAGTTTCCTGCCCTTCATTTGTACAGCATATAAACCTAGTGATGTAGGTTTTTCTTCTCTTGGGATTATATCTCTAGGCAAGAATTTGTCAGAAGTTTGTTCTGCAATGCCTGGGAATCATAGGCTTGCAGTTTCTGCCCTTTTTGATAGGTCTGCCTGCATGTAAAGGAGTGAACTGCATCATTGGATTTGTGTGAAGAGGTGCTGGTTTTCAGGGGGCT
This sequence comes from Leptocoma aspasia, assembly GCA_013399835.1. Taxonomy (NCBI): domain Eukaryota; kingdom Metazoa; phylum Chordata; class Aves; order Passeriformes; family Nectariniidae; genus Leptocoma; species Leptocoma aspasia. The sequence goes on along the minus strand of VXAX01001069.1, from coordinate 753,320 downwards.
GGGCAATAGTTGCCATTCCAGTTATGCTCACAGCAATGTTTGTTTGAAATGCATCATATGCATCCTCACACAGGGCACAATTGCATGAAGATGGCTCAGGAGTCTCCCTGCCAGTCCAGCTAGCACAGGTCTAGTTCTGTTGACTCCAGGCAGAGCATTAGGGTTCTCTGGTGTTCCAACACTAATGGTAAGTGGCTAATGCATTTCTCATTGTTTATTTCCTGTCTTGTAGCTGCAAACCAAAGAGGCCTGTCAGGACCAGTCACTGATTTCCATCATAATTATACCTATTCTAGAGACTGTAGCAGCTCTGCTAAGGCAGGGAGAAGGGGTTCTTGTGAATCCACATCATGTTTCATTGGCATTCAGCATTCTTCTAACAGTCCCTCTGGATCATCTGAAGACAGAGGACTATCGAGGTGTCTTCCTGGGGGTCCATGAAGTGCTCTTCTCTATTGTGCAGTGTCATCCAAAGGTATATCTGTGATGGGGTGGGAGAAGGGGAAAAGGTTTGAAAGAGCAAACATATTGGTGATAGAATTTTTTAATATGATTTTGAAATATTTTGTCTTGATAGTATGAAAGTGCATTGTACTGCTTGTCATTTAAAAGTCTGGGAATCACAAAATCACGTAATTTCAGTTGCTCTCCTGCTTTGCTTGTGCTTGCATGTTGCTTCTTGTTGTTTGGCAGAGGATTGCTTATGAACATCTGATATTAGGTTAGGGAAAAATGTTTCCTTTTTCTGTGATTGATTCTAGAAGCACAAATGGCTCAGGATGCAGAATGAGAAGACAGTTTCTACCTTCTCCACTCCCTCTACTATGTAATCTCAGATGTTTTTATTTCATATGTTTTTCAGGTGCTGTTGAAAGCAGCACCATCTTTTCTGAGCAGCTTCCATCGTCTGGTTGTGTCTGTCATGCATGAAGGACGTCAGAAAGGAGACAGAGGTACCATATCTTTTCCACCTTTGCATTATATCTATACTCTAGAAGAGGAAATGCTGAACATGACAAAGTCCTCAAAACCTAGCTGTGGCATTGAGACAGTCAGCCCTATCTGTCCTTTATGAAAAATTGGGGATGAGCTTTGTGGTGTTGTGGTCTTAGGAAGATAACTGGGGCTCCCAGGGATGCATGCAGGCAGCGTTGCTTTTGGTGAATAAGTTATTCTTCACTGACTGACTGGCAAGTAGACAGGAAGCAGTAAGGCTTGCTGTGCCCAATTTGTGCTTTTCCTATCAACCCCTGTGTCTGCCAGCATGGTGGCTGTGAGCTCCAGGGATTCATGCTAATATGTGTGAGTTATAATCCCAAATGGATGCTACTAAATGGAATTTCTTGAGATTGGAACTATGTTTGCTACAGAGCTGAGTTGTCACCATTCTATGCTAAGTATAAGAGCTCTATATGTATCTGAAGCATCAGTTGGGATTAGATGATCTATCTGTATGGTCAAAGATTTGGAATAAGTATAATTAAATATCTTAAGAGGAAGGGGAAAAAACAGACTTCTTACTGGAAGATAGTAAAGAGGATAGTAAAGAATTTACATAGTCAAAGTTGACAAGTCAGAGATGTCCACAATGATTAAGATGGTCAGGACACAAATACCCTGTCATTAGTAGTGGAGAGTTCTGAGACAAGTTGACTTCATGACCTGAAACTGATTGTATCCCAGCTTTCTGCTGGTGTCCTACAGCCTGTGCCATGTTCAGATTTATTTCAGCTGATATGTTGCCCACAGCTGTGGGCAAATATAAGTGTATGTGTTTGTTGTAGAGGAATATATTAGCTGAGGCTCAGTGATAGGGGAAAGGGTAAGTTAAACTGGTGGCCAGATTTGGAGAATTTCCTTGCTTCTGCAATATGTTTACGTAAGGTAATCGTCACAGGAAGCTTACAGGTACATGGCATCCTCAAGCTGAAAATGATGCTGTTTATCTTTGCAGGATTGTTCTGTTTTTGTACCAGATAACATGAAAGTAATTTCTGGATTTCCCTTCTCCCTTGTTTGTAGTAGCTCTCTTCAATCTCTGCCTATGAGTTAATTCTCAGCTGATCTCACCAGTCTCACTTTAGATACCTCCAGTGATGTAGCTTTTGCTGCTATAGTCCACATAATAGATCTCATCAGAAAGCTCTCTTACTATGCTGTTTCTAAGAAATGTCTTCTGATTTTCTCTAGGTAGGGAATACAATTTTCTTGTCTCCTTGTTCTCTCCTCCACAGTGCTAGTTGGGACTGAATCGTGGAAGGGACTGTAACTGCTGTTTTGAGCACTTCAACATCTATAACAAGTAATTTTTGTCTTGCAGTGCACATGAAATTGGAATCAGTATGCTCTTACAAAATAGTCATTCTAGGAGATGTATTTTGTGTGTTGTGGGGGGCCTCTAGCTGTGGCTTGTTAAGAAAAGATGATCAAATAGGCAAGCTGTCCTTGGCCTCCTGTTGTTCAAGGATCGTGGAAGACTGAGTGATTCTTTGGGGTTTTTTCTTTATGTTTTTAAGCCTCAAATGCCAGGCTGCATCTCACTTTGTGTTTTAGGCAACACGGATGAGTTTGAAATGATACTGAAATGTGCACACTTGGTGGAACGGATGTATACTCATATTGCTGCTGAAATGGAGGACTTCACTGTGTTTTCTGCTTTCATTGTGGCTCAATATGTGACTGAATTGCAGAAGGTATGTTCTCATCCATCTTGAAAGGGCCATAGAATTGTGCTAGCTTTGGAGTTTCTGTTCCAAAGGCAATTCTGTTAAATTCTGTAAAATTTGTGAAGTTACAGTTGTTATGCCTCATAGAGATGCAGGTTTGATCCAGGCTGTTACATTATGCAAGAGTTTGTGAGAATCTTTCTTACCAAACTCCTGGAAAATTTTATAAGGGTGCCTCGGTTTACCCTCGTCAACAAGTCCACCGGCTAGCTGAGAAATCGCCGCCCCGGAGGCACCGGTCCGAGTGGCCTTCCCCCAAGAAGGCAGGCTTCCTATCGCAGGAGCCTTCACGAAGGGGTGAAGGTCCAGACAGCTGGTCCTCGCAGGACCAGCCGCACTGTAGAAGGCGTCAAGAGCGAAGGCAAGAGAAGGAGGGAAGGACCACAAATTGGTAGCAGGCAAGGGAGGTTTATTGGAAGGGTGAAACAGGAGATGCAGGCAGGGCAGGGAGCTACCAAAGAGTGGCACCAAGGGAGGGGTTACATCAGGTTTTATAGGGAGATACAAACAAGGGGTGGAGGGATAACATAACCAATGGGGAAATCTTGAGGGAGGAGACAAGGGATGGGTCATAACACTCTTCATCCAATGGGCCAGGGGAAGGGGTGTGGCTGGGCCACTACAGCCACTAGACTTCCAAGGAAGGGATGACAAGCAGGGAACTTTCTCGAACAAAGGGAAGGACTAAGGGAGGATTGACATGAAGGAGAGTTGGGGTGGGCTGGGTAAAATAGTGAAAAACAACTCTAAACATGGTAACAAGCACGCCCAAGGGGAAGGGATAAGGGTGACTGACATGAGCCCTCAGGGAAAAGAGTGGGAAAACTGGGGACAAACCATTACAACAATAGGGGAAAACCGGGACAAACCATTTAACAAACATACTTATAAAATACATAAATCAGAACATAGAACACACCGCAACATCTGTGGGCTGTAGGTTTTTCTTTCAAGGTAAAACAGTGCAGTGCCCAGGTACAAAGCTCTTTAGCTTTAGTGCCATGTTGGGTGTTGCTTTTCTTCATAGAATCATAGAATGGTTTGGGTTGAAAGGTTGAAAGATAACCTTTAAAGGTCATCTAGTCCCAACTCCTCTACAATGAGCAGGGACGTCTTGAAATAGATCAGGTTGCTTACAGCCACATCCAACCTGGCCTTGAATATTTCCAGGGATGAGATATCCAACACCTCTCTGGGAAACCTGTTCCAGAGTTTTGCCACTATCATTGTTAAAAATGTCTTCCTTATACATCTGGTAGTTAAGTTTATCTCCCAAATAGTCTCAGTTGTCCAGGAGTGATAGCAGTTAGGTCCCCATCTGGCAAAGTAATGGTGGAACATTCTCTTGGAAAATATCTTTTAATATGGTCTAAATGATTAAGTGAATGGAAAAAAGATTACCAAGGCAAGAATTGTTAGATTTTCAGTAATTCTCCTTCTCTACCGAAGATATTCTGATCCTCACTGAAAGCAACTACTTCTGCTCAGTGTTTTTTCTCATCCAGAGGTAACTTCAGCTTATCATTTTCTTCAACCCAATAGATTTAGATTTAGATTTCACCAGGGTTTGAATGCTGTTGTGGCGCAAGTACCTGCAAACTGATTAGTTGTGGTTCTGGCCTGGGCATGGGCTGAAATACAGAAAGGAAATTTAATCTTTGTTTTTAGGCCCCTTAAAAAAAAAATCCGAACTGGTGCTATATTTCTGAAGGACTGTGGTGTAACCAGTGTAACTAACCATGAAGGTTATTACAGAGGTTAAACTTTGCCGCCTTCTCNGGGGGGAGGGGGTGGAGTGGGGGGGGGCAAAACAATGGGAGAGGTCAGATTTTAGCCATATTATTTAGTGTTCCTGGGTAGTTGGTTATTGTTTACATAGTCAGCATAGTAGTTCAGCAAGGGAAAATTGCTGTTAAGACGGCTTCTGTTCCCTTTAACCATCTGTAAGTTCTGTAATCTGGTCATCACTGAATGTCAGTCTGAAAGCCTGACTTGAATCGTAAAATGACCTTTTTAAGTTGAAAGGACACTTGTGTCAGTATTAGTAGGAGTACACAGTCTCATGAGACTTCTAGGAAAGTTTTGTGCAAGATGTTCACTGGAAAATGGAAAGTGATGGATGATAGCTGAAACCACAGATCAGTAATGTATGCATGGAACTTTTGGGTGTGGAAGGGGGAATTGGTGTAGTGAGCCACGAGATACTGTGGCAAAGGAGTGTTTTCTGTCTGACAGAATAGATAGATCACAAGTAGGTGATGATTTATTTGCTCATTAGACTGCTGAGAATTGATGGATATCAGAGGAAAGGGGGCCCTCAGATGCCTGTCTTAAATGGGGCATGTACACGTCTTTCATGTTGCTCTGCAGAGGGAGAGAAAAACTCTTTTAACCATTCTTCTCTTCCGAGTCAGGATCAGTGGCTTTCTCCCTGTGATATGAAGACCCTGAGGGTCCATCAAAGATAACTGAGAAAAAGATGTTAGTAGATTTAAGTCTTCATATAGGCATCTGCCAACTTACTGGAACCCTTTTAAGGGTCTGTGAGCTAGAACCGATGAAAGCTACTGGCCTAAGCCGTCACTTACCCCTGAAGTGATTGTGTAACAGCTCCCTCAGTGCTTCCTCTTCATACCACAAATTATTTTGTATTAATCTAGAAAGATTCCTTACTGGAGTGGGTGGCATCTCTTTCATGCCGTTGACAGTGCTTTCTGCTTGTTGCCTGTGAGCTGTTGCTTAATTCAGCAATAGTGAAATACCTCTTCACACATTTAATGTCTCACATCAAGAGCTCTATAATGCTTGACAAATTGGTTGTACTAACTGTATAGACCATAAACCACTTACAATTATAATTAACTTCCAGCCAGTAGTGGCAGCTGTTTAAATCTTTGGTTCTGCTTCCCATGGTGTTATTGGTGTTTATAGGAAACTGCAAAGCAAGAATGGCCCAAATATGGCATGGTCCAGATGAATTTGTGATGTGAGGGATGCAGTTCCATTAACTGCAGCTCTGAGATAGCTGCTTATCCCAAGTGGGCCATCTGGTCCATATTGTCAATAGCTGTGGGTTTTCCTGTCCTTGTTCTCTGCAGTCATTTCTCTGTCCTAGGAAGGGAGAACCCAGCCCAGTGCATTCACTGGGAGCTGTGATGCTCAGCTGTTCTCCAGCTGTATTGCACAGTGTAGGGAGAAATAACATCTGTTGTAAACAAACCAATTGATCAACTGACAGAGAAGTGAAAAATTACAACCTCTTGCACATGCAAACTCTTCAGGGTCACAGATCTAAAGGAAGTCTTATGTGCCTTAATGCTTGCTATCTGTTTTTCCCTGCTATGTTAGTGGATCTAACAAAACATATTAGCTGTTCCACATTTAGGGCAAAAAAGGGAGCGGGAGCCTGTCACAGTGATGAGGAGTGCACTTCATTAGCAGAAAGTTTATTAGTTGCCTAAGGAAGAAAGAAGCCTGAATTTTAATGACAGCTTTTTATGTAATTTTCATTAGGCCTGGAGTGCAGAGGCTCACATCTGGAGGCATAAAGCTAATTTTGGGATTCAGCAAAGATAAGACGTGGTTCTGCAGCAAAAATAACACAGTGATGCCAGAGGCGAGCCCTGTCTTGGCCAGTGAAGTATTTAGCAAGTGATCTATGAGCACAGGACAAATTTCAATTAGCCTAGAGCAGCAGAGGGCTCCAGAGTCAGCGCTGATGTTCCTCGTTGTTAGTGGTGGTTCTGCTGGTTGTGGGGTTGAGCAGAGGTAATGTCAGGAGCAGGGTGCTGACTCCTGAGTCATTTCTTGTGTTCCTCCAAATTTCTGCATGACTTCAGGCGAGGTACCTGATTCCTGGTGGTAGAACAGATTAAGGAAATACACATCTCCTGAGATTTTTGAAGGCTTCTTTTATTAAGGCTCGCACATTGAAGTACTCAGAAAAAAATTGTTAGATAAATATGAAATTGTTAAGTGATAAGTTAAAATTCTTTGACTACCCAATGTAAGTGGAGTGCTTATTTGAAACTGACTTAATAGCATACAGCCTATAGGAGACATACAGAATCTACTGAAATGTGTAATCCAAGGCATGTATTTTAGGGTTTTTTAAATTAGAGTTGTTGTGCTGAGGAGGGTCCATGTGATTCCAGGATGATTAGTGTCTTTGCCACCCCAGCAATGTGTATAGTACTCCTGTGGATTTTACTGCAAGGGTTGTGCTTCTTTTGCAAAGTTCAGGAAAATACTGCACAAGTTAAAATCTTGGATTTTGTCTAACGGGCTGTTCCAGATGGTTTGATGCAAAGGACAACATTGTCAGCATTTAATGTATACTGGCTGTGGAAATGGTGTTTTCTTGCCTTTCTGTCTTCAAGTTTAAGGCAATTTTGTTCTTCTTGTAGGTGACTTTGCACCCAGCTGTGAAGACACATCTCACAGAAGGAATATATCACATCCTTGACCTTTGCATTGAACGGGACATCAAGTTCTTAAACGCATCGCTCCCAGCAGGCGTGAGGGAGGTCTTTAAGGAGCTGTATAATGATTACAACCACTACCACAAAGCAAAAAAGCAGGGGGAGGAAAAGTACACTGCATGATGAATCCTGCCTGGTGCTGCGTGATCAGTTATGAATTGATCTTGCAGCACTCAGAAGATGCTCAGTTGCTGTTTGGTTTGGGATAACGAGGAAGATTGAACCTGAGGAGGGTCCTAAACATGGATTGCATTTATCCCTATAAAGCCAGCCTGCATAATGGGGAAAAAGGGAACTGGGGAGGGAGGATGTGCTGGGCTGTTGTTTCTGGTCCTGTGTTGTGCCACAAATGGCAGAACTGCTGTGCCTCTGCTGGCCCCTGCTGAACTCTTTGGGAGCCTTGAGGAGCTCACTGCAATTTGGCAGCAGATGTCAGGCTTCAGGCTTTGGCACATCATGGTGCTTTCCTGTGGAAGCAATAGTCTGGTCTAAAAGCCAGTGAGGGATATAACCCCTGCTTTTGCTTACATGGTAAGCAGAATTAAAGCAGTTAAAGTGCTTATTTTTGTACCGTGTTATTTTACATTTCGTAACTGAAGAACTTTGTCGATGTTACACAGCCATACAGTAGGTTACTGTGCAAACCTGCAGAAATAACAGTAAAAAATTTGAAAGATTGTATCTCTCTGCTCGATTGGTTTTGCTGTCCAGTCCAGCCCGGGGCAACCTGGTCTGACCTATTGAATTTCCTCCCCAAGTGTATTATCCTCTGATCTCAGGATAATCAAAAAGACTGACTACCTGAAGCTCTGGTCAATTTACTGTCATTAAGCAATTACACTTAGTCATCTGAGCTGTGGTCGCTCTCAGTGCACTCTCTGTTTAGCTTGTGATAAAAGTTAATTACCACTGTTACTGTCTGAGACCCTTCTTGGTCTAAGCTGAGCCTTGTTGCTTTGCATTCACTCTAGGTTAAGAGTAAGCCCTCGACTTCTTGCAGCTCAGATCAGCTTCTGATGGGAAGCTTTATCAAGTTTTATCAAATAGCCCTCTTTCATTAGAGCTAAACAACATAAGTTTATTTTTCTTTAAATGATACGTACTAAAGATCTAATTTTTATGTAAGTGGTAAAACAGTCTTCACACATACATGTAGGTAGTAGAAAGAACTCAGTACTCTCATATGATTATCTGCTTTAATCTATAGATAGGGGTTGGGCAGAGGGAGACAGGAATGTGACTTTTCCACTTTTCTGGGTCCATCTGCCTCATAGCAAGGTCCAAAGGATGAAGTTTGTCTGGGGCAAAAGACTCCATGTGGCTCAGATGAGGGAGGTGACCAGGGCTCACTAAGCTTCATCCTTTGGACTGGAGATGACGCTCCTCTCATCCTGAAAAAGCACCTTGGAGAGCTTTGATACTGTGGAAGCAGTGCTGTTCAGAAGTAATAGTGCTGTGTTATTAACACTGTTCTTGTCACAAATGCAAACTCAGTGGCATAGAAGCTGCCATGAAGCAAGTGAACTCTATCCAAGCTGGATCCTGTGCACCACTGGGCCACTTCTGTATTTTATTTCATGTGGGCCAGTGATGGGAAGGGGAGTTACTTCTGCCCCATGAGGAAGCTGGACAATAACATAGATCCCAGAAGGGAGACATGTAGGAGCTGGGGGCATCCGAAGGGCCACCAAAGAGGGGAAGTCTGCAGAGTGGAGACAGTTAATACACTGGAAGATGAAGGAAGGTTTTGAGCACTGGAAGTGGAAAGAACAGCAGAAAAAAAGAGAGCTGGGTTTGGAGCGGAGGAGGAAGGAAGTGAGGGAGGAAGGAAGTGAGGTAGCATCTCTGGTGTCACAGAGCAACTCACTCTGTGAGTGTCAAGGCTCCCCTGATGCAGCCATATGGTGTCAGCCACACACATAGCTCAAAAGCTTCTGACTGCAGACCACAGTTAATAACGTTAGCCAGAGGAGGTAAACTAGTTGAATTGACATCAGTTTTATTTCATTAATACTAACTTTGAAAGTTACCAATTTTAACCTCTTGGCATGGAAATGAGAATGTGTAACTGATTTAGATGTACAGGGGTGATGGAATTAACAAACCCCCACTATCAAAAGGGCACAGTGCTTGAATGAATGAAAATCTGAAATCCTGCCACAATTAAACCTTTATTTCAAACACCCCGTGCAACTGCCACTTATCCCACAGCCCCCCTCCTTCTCCATGCAAAGCAATGGAGTTCTGAAGCACAAAGCAGCGTTTCTCTGTAGAAGTGACAAAGGGGTTAAAAGGAAGGCTGTCTTTCACTTGCTAATCCCAGGTCTTTGTCCAGGAACTGCTCCGAATTTTTTTTTAGCTAGAATAAATTAAATCACTGGCAGAGGACCACCTGCTGAGAAAGCAGGCTTTGTACTCCCGAGTGCATTCCCACGTGGGTGCAGTTTTCCTCTGCTGTCACACGATGGGGCCATCCTGCAAGGGTACAAAGCACCATCTGAAATCAGTTTTGGAGCCCTTCCTCCTAGGCTGGGTTAGTTTACAAGCTCTGAGCATCAGGAAGGTAAAGGGTTTGGAAGAAACACCGTCTCAGGGGTAAAGGGCAGGAATCACGATCTTTGTTTCACTGGAGCATTGCTTTGTGCCAGTGAATCTCCAGGCCTTACAGGCTTCTGTAACAGATATTCTTGGCCAGATTTCCAATTGTTGATGCAGCACTTCTCTTCTGAGGGCTTTTCTTGCTGCAGCATGGACAGAAATTCCTCCCGTAGGCAGAACTCGGAGGCTGGGATCTCAGGGTCCTGCTGGGTGTGCCGCTGGCTCAGCCTGTGACTCTGCGTGCGGTGTTTTTTGCTGGTGCATGGGCAGTGCCCAAGTCTGCTGTGCCAAAACTGGCTCAAATAGCAAGAAACAGGAAAGGCAAGAAGAGCAGTCAAGACCAACAAAAACCATGCTGGGTTTATTTACCCATTATTTTTGTGTAGCTGCTGTGAGAATCAGCTGATTTTTCTACTTACCTGGCGGTGGGGCTTAATACTTGATTTAACTTGCAGTTGTGGATAGAAATGTCAAGAAAGATGATGGTTTAAGATGTTAGAAACTGTGTTACTTATTCAAAAAATATTTTTCCTGATCATGCCTTTTGGGAAGAGACTGTGTACTGAGTACCTTCCTTTAAGCTTGAAATGAATCAGTAGCCTCTTATTTGTTGACTTGATGCAGTTCCGGAGCTTCTGGATAACAGAAGGCTCCTTCCAAAGCTGCCTTTAGGGGTTAAAACATAAGGGTATGAATAAAGGAGTACTTTGAGAGATTTCTACACCATTATTACTGAACCATTAAACATCTCTAGTGACATGCTTTGCTGATGATACTGAACTGAGTGGGGAAGTGAACACTTGGGACGGGAGAGCCAAGCTGCAAGAAGACCTGGATAGGCTGGAAGGCTGGGCTGACAACACCTTGTGAAGTTCAACCAAGACAAACATAGGGTCTTGCACCTGGGAAAACATAATCCAAGAGTCCAGCACAGGCTGGAATCTACCCATGTGGGGAGCAGCTCTTTGGAAAGGGACCTGGGGGTCCTGATGAACAGCAGGCTCAGTATGAGTGGAGGTGGGCTTCTGCAGCAAAGAAATCCAATGGGATACTCAATCCCATCAACAAGGGCATCACCAGCAGAGAGAAAGAAGTCATTATCCCACTCTGTTCAGTGCTTGTCGGGCCACACCAGGAATAATGTGATCAGTTTTATTCCCCGCTATGCAAAAGAGAGGTGGACGGGCTGGAGAAGGTCCAGGGAAGGGCTACAATGATGACCAAAGGACAGGGAAGCTTTCCATGGGAGGAAAGGCTGAGACAACTGTGTTTGTTTAGCCTTGAAAAAATAAGGTTTAGAGGGAGACCTTATCACTGTATTCCTATATTTAAAGGGTGGCTACAAAGAAGATGAAGACTCCCTTTTTGCAAGGAATCACTTGGAAAACACAAAGGCTAATGGTGAAACTGGGGACATTCCAATTGGATGTAAGAGGAAAATTTTTCACAGAGAGAACAATTGGCCATTGGAGTAATCTCCCCAGGGAAGTGGTGGATTCCTCAACAATTCTCCTTTTTTTGCAGCTAAATGACTGCTTGATTTTTTTTTCAATGTGAAACATGCAAAAGTGCTGTTGTAGGCAGTACTGACATTTGCTGCTGAATGATCAGTGACGTGTTCTGCAAGCAGTCAAAATCTCCAGAAAGGAATGAGGCTCCTGTTATTGTACCTACCCAGTAATATTTATGTCACAGGCAAGCAGAAGTGAAACCTGACTTGCTATGGAGCAGTACTGATTTGTATTTACATACCTTTTTTTAAAAATATGGATTTTTTTTTTGTTTTTTAAATTGACTTTAAAGCCTGGAAAATTTGTGAAAGAAAGTGTGTCCCTGTGACCTTCTCAGAAGTTTTAGTCCAGGAGAGCCCTCCAGCAAACCCATTGGCAGTTCTTCAAAAGAATCTGGGAAGAATAAATAAACGCCCTCTAAGTGACTAAGCTGTATTGCCATTCCTTTACTTCTGAAGTACTGACATACTGACATTTTTGTACCTATTTCTGAAGATGGTAGCAAGCAAAAATGACCAAATCAGTTTTGTCTTTTGTAGGAATCTTTTAATGCAAGCATAGAGTGGAAAGAGCTACAGGCCTGCTCTGGCTTTCAAGTGGTGACTGCTTGGTCCTTTCTAGATGTAGACTTGTTTATCTCACGAGAGCTTAATTCTGACATGTGCTTCTGAGGCTTCTCTTTTAAGATTGGTGGAGACCAATTTCTGCCCCAAAGCAGTTGTCATGATTTTAATTACATTTTGTAGAAGTTGGATTCAGAATTGCTTCTTGAAAGAAGTTCCACAGATGATCTGCTCTGAATTAGATCTCTTCTTGTGGAAGCTGCTGCAGGGCCTGGGCCCTCTTTCCAGCTGGAAAGCCACTAAAATGCCTTTTCAGTTCTTCCCCACGACCAGAGGAAAGGGTGTTTGTGCTGGTAGCTGGCAGAGAGGATTTGGAAAGCTAACAAAGAATAAAAGGAGAGGAAAATTTGGTACAGGTCCCCTGTTAATACATCTGTTCAAGTTTTCTGTTAGGTTCAGGTGTCCCTGCTTTTATTTTTACAGCCTCTGCTTGAGGGATTGGTTCTCCAGGCTTTCACAAAGCTGTGCTGGGGCTGCTCAGGAATGTGCACAAAGCTGACACATTGCTGTCCTAAGGATGACGACCATGGGCTGCTTCTGCTGTAGGAAGGGAGAGAAGGAAAAGAGCAGGAATAGAGGTCTAAGATGGATACAGTCTATTGTCAAGACTCTGCTGAGATGACTTTATTAATGATTTAATTTTGGGTAGGAATCAGCAGCTTACAGACAGAAAGAAGACAGAAAGACGTTTCTGGTAGCTGAAAGCAGAGCAGCTTTGAAAACCAAGCTATTCCTGATTTTCAGTAGCTCTCAAACATCCATTGCTTTATTTGGTCTGCTCCAAGCACCTAGAAACCTTTCTGGGCAACAGGCCACCACGTGTGCAGTAGTGTGAACTGTGAGCAGGCACTCGCTGTCCCAGCACACTACCAGGTGTGAGAGACTGTGGGTGGGAGAAGAAAAAACATTGTAGGAAGAAGTGATTTATTTGTGTTTAGTTTTTTATGCCAGTTTTAGAGCAGCATGTGGGAGTTCCCTCCAGTAACCCCAGGGAAGAATATTCTTGGGTTTGGGGATTGTTAATATCCCAGGAAAAGAAAGGAAGAGTAAAGGACTGTGTTACCAAAAGAAAAATCAAAATTTCATGTCGGGGCAGAAGCAGACAAATCCATAAAAGACAATTTGATCAATACTGCCATCAGTAAATTATGTGGTCCGCACAAACAAAGCCTCAGCTTTATCAGAGAGTGTATTAACTCATGGAGGGCAGGCTGATTTATCACTCTTCATCCAGCAATTGTCAGCCCATAATCCCCTGAAGGGAAAGTAGCCATCCATGCTTATCACTTGAGGAGAGACACTAGAACAAACAGATGCTGATTTTAGCCTGGTGAAAAACCACTGCCACTAGAGCACAGCTGGTCTGCCCAAATGCAAGTGGCTGCTGCTTGTTCCTGCTCCCGAGGCTCAGGAGTGTGCCTGATTTTGAGCACCCATGGCTGGGAGTGAAGCTTGGACCTTTGTGGTGGCTTTGGTCTTGCATCTGCTGCAGGTCACCTGTGTGCTTTTCTTGCTGAGACCTTGCCTTCTTTGGCCTTTGACACAAAGAAATTTGTGAAGTTTCAGAATTTTTAATGCTCTGTGGGCATCTAAGGGAGATGGTTTCTTTAAACTGCTACCGAGATGAGTGATACAGCATTATTTAGCTGATCCACAGTATCCCCAGTGATGACCAGAAAATATGTAGACTGACTGCATAATTTATTCTGCCCCTTTTGACTTCTCATGAGATGTAAGTGAATCTTGCTGTTGTTTTAGTGTGCATTTTACTCTCTTTTCTAGCCTTTGTTGAGATTGTTCAGTGTTTTTAGGAGACAGCTATGCAAATTTTAGCTGCCAGTACCTGATTCCTTCAGACTGAAATTTAAAATATGCTCATGAAAGTTTTCATAACCTAAGCCCATAATACTGAGAGCCTAGAGTATGTGCCTCCTGGTACCACATGCAAAGGAGGTGTGACTAAGAAATCTGTTATTAGCAGCTTGTATTTTGTTTGTGCAGTGACATCTAAGGGGCTTTCTAAGCAACTTATTTTCCCTTGCTGTAAAGGAAGATTTCTTACTGCGGCAAGAGGCAAATCTGTTCTTCATATGTCAGCCTGTGCCGTATTGTCTGGATGTGGAGTAGAAATAGTTTTGTTTCTGAGCCATGGAAACTTCACTGGCTGGAAACCTCCTTTGACCCACATGCCCTTTTCCTGCAACAGCACCACTCCTCTGATCCTCTTTTTGGAGGAGATTATGTAGCTGTGTTGTCTTAATGCAGGCAGTATCTGGAAGATGGGCTCACCTCTGCATCCAGGTGTGGGATGTTGAGGAGGAGTTGTGGTACATGCATCTTTTTTGCTGCCACACTGTAGCAGTGGTAATGTTTAGAATTAGGTTCTGTACATGATTCCTAGGGACTTCAGAGGGCAGAAACTTGCCCTTAGAGCTCCCAGCACTTTTCATCTTCAAAGGGCATTAGAATCATTAATACATTCATGAGGCATTCTCCCCTTCCATTCTGCTAACTGGGTTTATTAAGCTGAATGTATTTATCTTTGGGCAGCTTCTACAAGCAATTGAATGAATAATTTTCCTAATAACTTTAAGAGCAAAGACATGAAAAGGAACAGAGATGATGAGAACAGGAGACCAAGGCAAATTAAGCTGTGCTGTGAAAGGAGAGGAACAATTTGATTCTAGGTGTAACTCCACCTACCCGTTCAATTCCCAGCTGAAAGCTGTGCAGGCTTTCTTGCTTCTGTCTTCCCTAACCTACATGGAATTGCACATCTATGTAACATTTATGCTAGCACACACAAATGCAAAAAAAAAAAGGAGGCCATGGATGATTTGGATCTGCAGAAAAGGAGAACACGAAAATAGCTTGCAATTGCAAGGTGAAGAAAGCCTATGTGAATGTTTGACTTTTACATATGCTTGTATCTTAGGTGTTTTTATGAGAACTGGTATAATCTAGCAGTGTTTCACAGTGGGTAAGCTGCAGAGGTGGAGGAAGGTCATGAAAGACTGTGTCAGGGAGTTCAAGGTGTTGAAAACTGTCAGCTAAAGCAAATGAAATCCTGTGTTCCTTCTCCGTCTTTGTCCTTCAAGCATTGTTGCTCATGCCCTTAAAGCACACACAAATACACAATGTGTGGTTGCTATCATACACGTGCAGTTTTACTCATACTCTCACAGTCAATGTTGGCAGAAGGACGTAAAAGATTTTCTCTGAAAAAGTACATGGTCCTGAAAAGGTTCAGAGACTCTGTGACTTAGTGGCTGGGATGCTGCACTGTGAATTTAGTGGTTTTTTGCAGTGCTCTGCCATTTGCCAAGTGATTTCACCTCTGTCTTCTTCCTGTCTTGTTTATTTAGATTCACAAGCTTAAGACCAGGAGGGACTACTAGATCATCTTGCCAGACCTCTTGTGCATCACATCACAGTCGATTGAGCTTGATATAGTTACTGCTGTAGTGAACCCAATAACCTGTGGGTGGTTGCAACACATCTTCCATGAAGCCAAATTTTTGACATTAAGCTCTTCAGGGCAGGAGTTGTGTTCTATCCGTGCTTTAATTAGAGATTCTCAGCAGTGCTATTAAACCAGTATCAACACCAAGAAAAATAACACCAAGGGTAATACCAATAATGTTGATTATAATAAAATCTATTAATATTTTATTGGTTAAGCTTGTTAGGTTGATTATGTTGCTTTGAATTTTCTTTTTTAATTGTGAATCCAGCCACTGTATATGAACTGTAGCTTTCAGAATGGAGACTAAGAGATGGGTTTTCAATTCTGGTATGCAAATACTTCTGCAGAGCAGCAGACCAGGTTTTGGAAGGGCTCTTTAATGGAGTGGAGGAGGTTGTAAGAAAACCCTCAAAACCAGCATAGCCAGCAGCTGCTCTCCAGCAATGCAGATTGTGATTAAGTTGACCTCCATACAGCAGTAAGGGGGTAAAATATTACTGCTGATGGCATGCAGGATAAATGGTCTGAGTATCAAATATAGATTTTAATAAACATGGAGCATCAGCCCCATTCTTCTATCTCTTAACTCCCAATTTAAGGATCAAGTAGTCAGCCTGTGCCATTTAGATGGACAGTGGCTGGCCAAGTGGAGCAAGTTGGGGTTTTTTGTAAGAATTCTTTCAGCTAATGTGGATTTGACACTCCCACAGCTTTGCTTAAACTCTGTCAGACCAGGGCAATATTTGTCAGCATCCTCTTTTACTGGAAGAGCTAACCTAGTCTGAAATCTTGAAGGAATAAAACCTTGACTTAAAATAGAAGTGTTTGTGACAGAACAGGGTGATGGGGATGGAAGGATCCTTCCTAACCACCTGCCTGGCTGTCAGAGGAGCTCATCTCTTCCCCTTGCTGCCTTTGGCTGTCTAGAATTTGTCATGGACTGCAGGCAGGCTGCAAAGGGACTGGGTGAGATGAACATGTGCACTGAGAAGGGACCAGGGTTTATCTGCTGTGACAGGAATGGTGCCCCCCTCCACCACTGGCAATCGCTTCCTACAGCCCTGGGATGGAGAAGTTTCAGCTGGTTTAACCAAAGCAGTGCAGGGTTGTATTCAACCTCTCTGCACCCTGTTGGAGGTTACTTTCCCCATGGCAGCATCAGTGGAGCAAGGCTGTGGTCTTGTCTCAGGCCCTGCAGCTCCAAGCCTGATCTATTACCCTAAACCCCTGGAGAGGATGGTCAAAAATAAAATATTGAGTTGCAGAGAAGCTAAAACACTTCTGCTCTCTCTGTCCCTGCTGTGGGACAGTAGGACAGTAGTCTTTGGCACACAGACAGGAGAAACACACCTGGTGAAACTCAAGGTAGTGCCTGAAGGAGATGCAGCTAGGTCAATGCAACCAACAGGAGTTGGTTGAAATCCCAGGCATGCTCGTCCTGCATACTCCAGGTGGAGCTCAGCCCTGTCTCACCTCCCACTCCACCCAGCAGCATGTGTGTGCTGCAGATGGAGGTGCTCAGCACCAGCAGACAAACTAGCCCTTGGCTGTTTTCCCACAGATGCCAATGCTCAAAAATGAAGCTTCAATCCTGGCCACTGGTTGCCTTTGAGGTTATAGGGGTGCTGTCTTCCCTTTTGCTTTCATTACCCTGGCACATCAGAGTCTGCCATCACAAACACTTTGTTTAAAGCTGGACAAAGGATAGCCAGAGGTACTGCATTTATTTACACCTTTGGTGGCAAAATAGACATGCCTTGGCTTTAAACCCTTGCCTGGGACTTCACACAAGAACGGATTCTCTTTCTTAGAACAACATGGGAGTTGTTCTGCAGCAAAAGAGAAATAAGGGAGTGATACTGCACCAGAGCAAAATAAAGTTTATGGTTGCAGGGCTTGTAATGCAGTTTCCCCTCTGTAGCTAGAACTGAGCTTTAAGCCTTGTTCAGTGAATGAGATAAGCCACTAAGGCTTCATTACTTCGAGGTTCAGTGATAACACCACCAGCAACAGACAGCTTGGGAGTCCATCTTTTTGGGACAATTTTAAAAGGAAACATTCACAAATTCAGATGCAGGTCTGCTTCAGGATTTTGTTTCAAAGCTAGTAGGAAATGTTAGAGTCAAAAGCTCCCTAGAAGAAATCACCAGTGCATCTCAGTTCAAAGCAAGGTCTGCCCTGCTGTTTCTATTCATAGTACTTCAAGAATGTGTTTATTTTGTTTTTTCAAAGACAGCTGGGATGGGAATTTCACTATAGAATGGGAAAGGTTAAGGATAAAAAGCTAAAACAAAAAAGCCCTTCCATGGTAGTCCTATCTTCCCTTTCTTTTGGAGCCAATGTAGGCTGCAGGTGAACAAGGCCACAGTGGGACTAATTTCTTGCAGCTGACAGATGATAGCTGCAGCAGTGGATTTCCAGAGCTTTGAAAAGCAGCTCTTGAGGACTGTGTGGCATGTTACAGTATGGGTGGTTGCATTCTCCTTGCCTTGGATTCCCACAGGATGTGGCACTTTTCCCTCTCAAGGTGTTTAGCACTCGAGGGGATCCCTACCCAACTGTGGCTGCACAAGCCAGGACATGGTGTGTGCTCCTGGTGCTGCAGCCTTTAGTAAAGGTAATGGCTTCCACTGCTCTCTGAGTGAGCAAAGGATGAGGTGGCTCTGTGCTCAGCTCTTGTGGATAGCTATGCTCATGAGCCTTCTTCTTGCCCAGGTGCTAATCTTCAGTCCTGGGCAGGTTCATCCCTGTCAGGCAGCTTGTCCTCCTTCCTAAGTGCAATGTCCCAGCATCTGCAGTATTTCACCCCTTTGTGCACTTCCTCTGTTTGCACAGTGATTGCAGAAATAATTTTTGCCTGCACTACAGCATTCCTTAGGTTCCAGAAATGCGGGCTGTTATTGTGACTGTTAAATAAAAGTGAATCTGCAGCTCAGTACTGAGGGTGAAATATTCCCCCAGCCAAATGTGGTAACTATGTCCATAACTCTCAGGCTTCTGAGAGCTTAAATTGGTCTGAGAAATGAATGTGGTGTGTAAGACAACTTAAGGTGAAGCCAGCCTCTATAGCAAACTTCTGAGCAGCTTCACCTGCTGTAAAGGTTTCAAACTTTTAAAACTGATTTTCAATGTCCGAAATGCCATCTCTTTCCCCGATTCTACTGACAAATCTTCTGGGGGTCTTCTGCAACAGAATGAAAATTATAAGACCTGCCATTTGCCAGTCTGATCATGGGCCATCTGCATTAAGCCAGATGCTACTGTGTTCATCCTTTAGTTCCTCCTGTCTTGGGTTGGGTATTTTCACAGCTAGGAGTTGATCAGATGCGCTCATCTGCGTTTTGTGAGCCAAGGAAAGATTCTCAACATCTGCAGGAGCTCTGCCCTGCCCTTATGAGGAGGGTGGGGAACCCCAACATTGTGTAACCATATGGTTTGGCTGATTTCTGGCTTTAATCATTTCCTCTTGGCAGAAGACTATCCAGCTCTCTGTGCTCTCTACCAGGAACTGACTCATGGAAATGGAGTTTTCCTTCAATGCATTGTGAGAGCAAATATCTATTTGAAATTTTGTATGTATTTGAAAAAGCTAGTGAGCTAATGTGCAGGTGATGAAGATTTCTAAATGTCGGGGAAACCCCCATATTTGGCTATTTTAAATTAAGCTTCTCATTTTATGCATCAGCCATTTGGAGATTCACCTATTCTAAACTAGAGATTTGTCTCCCTCATTGCTCACAAACTGTAAAGCTGGTGACCTGAATGTTGTTGCTTTCCAGAGATAAGTGATAGCAGGGAGTGGATAGAGTTAATCAGATACCATGGAGATAAGCCTGATATAAAATCCAAACCTTAGTCTTGCTGTCAGCTCTGTGCAGATCTTGTGTCCTCTGTTGGAACATCATGGCCTTAGGCATCATCATCATCATCTAGGCTTGAATTTGGGGTTTGTGGATCTAAAAGCACAACCTGCTATGAGCTGGAGGCTCAGACAGGTGAGTGCACTGTGACCAAACCTGAGGTAAAGTATGTTTGCATAAGCCACAATGAAAAAGATTTAGGCAAATACATTTTTATTTCAGTTTTGTGATAGGCTAAGTGTGCGTGCTGTCTGCCATTGTGGCTTGGCTGATAAGCAGTGTCTTCCTGAGCTGTAGCAACTAATCAAGTATCTGAACTGTGAGTGGAGGGCACATCGTTGTTACCATGAGACTGAACAGTCTCAGTGGTAATTGACATCCAGTCCCAAGGAGACAGAGTTGCAGTCTTACAGGCAGAGGTTCAGAATATTTGACAGAAGTCCAGTTGAATGGGAATCCAGGCATTTGTGTATCAAGGGGTCTCACAGATGGATGTCTCTGCAACATCAGAAGTGTCTTGGCCGACCAGCCTCTTTAAATCATGTGGCGTGTCACCTGTTCTGTCAAAAGTCGGGCATTTTTGCATGCTGTTTGTTTTCTGTCACAGGATTAACCATTCCAAAACCAGGGCTTTCTCAGTATCCTCAGGAAGTTACTTCCTCCCTTTAAAGATTATTTTCATGGGAAATTTTGTTTGATCTCAAACCTGAGTTCATTGGTTCAATTTTATCCTCTTATTTCTTGATGAAAGGAACAATGTCAGGAGAAGCAGTATTTCTTGCATCAGCGTTTGGAGGCATGGTATCACCATTGCCCCTGCTGTGGAGGAGTTGTGGATGGACAGTCTTTGAAGCAGTGATGCCTTTCCCTTACAAGCAGGAAATCTGCTGCCTTTTAGATGTGTCATTTGTTGACCTCCTGACTGATCTTTGATGTTTTTATTTTGAGACACATCCCAGTGTAGCAGATACATGCACAGCTACAGCCATAGAAGATTATCTGTATGCTGTTGCACGTGAACAGGCTGTGCCCAAGGCTAAATCCTGTATTAGCTGACAAGCAGGTGATGTGCAGGGAAAAAAATGGGGAGTACAGAGGGTGATTGTTTGGCTCCTAGGGCTGAAGAAATGATGATCTGTGCTCAGGAACAAAGACAATTTGCATTTAATTTCTTTGGGCTGCAGTGCTGGCGACAATGGTAGATGTTCATGTGTGCCATTAAAGCCCTGCACGGCCGGGGCTGAATGGCCGCCTTTGTTCAGGGCTGGAGCGGCAGGAGCGCTGCAGTCTGGGCTGAAGCTCTGTGTCACAGAGTGTGCCCACAGGCAGGAGGCAGGGAGAGAGAGAAACTGGGTGCTGGTAGAGCCTATCCCATCTCTCCTCCTATCCAGGGGTGGTGTTCACCAGCCTCGGGATGTCCTAAAGGGAAATCAGCGCCATCCTCCAGTGGCTGCCCTGTGGGGTTGAGGTCAGTGCCTGTCTGTGCTGGTGTTCACTCCTGTCTGCACTGAGAAGGGGTTGGCTACAGCTCTTCCCAGAGAACTATGGCCAGGGGTCATTCAGGAGTCAGCCAGGGCATGCACAAGCTGCATCCTGCTCCTGCAGCTACTTGGGCTCTACTCAAGGGATTGAAGAGTCCTAAGTCTAACCTGCCTGGGAGATGGTCTCCTCCCTAGATGAAGCCTTCAGAAGGTGATGAAGTATGGTATGGGTGGAGAATGTCAAGTGAGGTGCAGAGACTTGTTCCTTTAGCAGACACCTGAGTTCAGCCAGGTGTTAAGCAGTGCATACCGCCCCAAACTTTGTTGGGGCAGGCTTGGCTCTGCTTTAGCAGGCAGGTAACCTGTCATGCAGCTTGGAAAGCCCCTCCCCAGGCACTCCAGGCACCCATGGAGTGTGAAAAGCATATCCCCTCAGACTGGTGGCTAGCAGCCACAGAACACATTGCCGTATCCATCAGCAGTGTTCTCCTCCCCACAGCCCCAGAAGTCCTTACTCATTGCAGTAGCTGACTGTCTGATCCAAGTACCCAAGTGGTGGGAGTTTGTCTGAGACCACCACCAGGCAGCAGGTGAGAGTCTTCTGGTTTCTTACCAGGAGTGATTTGAAGTCTACTGTTTTCTGCAGTAGGTGGGAGGAAAGTGTGGGATGTAGGATCCTGTTCTTCAGCTCCACAGGGAAGTGGTGTTTGGCTTGGGGATTGACTGTGAAAAACTCTGACTTAGAAACCTGAACTTCTCCTGCCTCACCTACCCCATTGTAGAGTGCTCACCATGCCAGCTGAATAAGACGTAGTGTTAATTGCTCTGTGTGCTCCTAAGCTTCTTTCCATGGCTTTCAGGAAGCTGATTAAAAGAGTGAAAGCAAAGTGGGGATTAATGGGATCCTGGTGGAGGCTTGGGGAAAAAAAAGGAAATTCCTTGGAGGGGAAAAAGAGGGATTTGAACAGCTGACAGCAAGCCTCTGCAAACAAACCAGGAGAGTTAGGCAGCAGATGGACTAACACTCTCTGGGCTTGTGCCAATGCATCAGATTGATTTTAAAGATGAAGCACCCACTGCCTGGGAAAGCAAGCCCTTCCAGTAGTAGCTCTTCCTGGCAGCTGTTCAAACACTAGCTGCTTTACAGTTCGCTTTCGGTGCACCAAGGGGCAGTGAGAAGCACTGGGGACTGGGGATATGAAATATGATCGGTGGGAACTATGGACCAATAAAGGGGTTATTTTTGTAGGGAGGATTGCATGGAAAATAATGTCCAGTTGCTCAGAAATGCATAGTGTGCAAATTAAGAACCAAGAGAGATCAAAGGGACATCAAGTCAAACTCTGTGCTTCTCAGCATGGTGAGTGCTAAATCTTTCAAGCAAAGGTGAAGATTTCTCTGGAGTCCAGTTCCAGAGGGGAATTATTCTGCTGGGCCTCAGCTGTAGACCTTGCTGTAGATCAGCTTATGTCACGACTGCTGTCCTAACTAGCTGTGTTACTGACATCTCCCATGATGTGTCTGAATTGCACTCACAGGGTGCCTTGGTGATGGGCTTGGATAGGTACAAATGCTTCCTTCTCCCACACTATCCTTTTCCTTCTACAGAAATGATATGAGCCAGAGTGCTTTATTTTTCCCTCCTGCCTTCTTCTCAAAATTAAATAAAACCTTCCTGTTCTTGAAAAAAACCTACTGAATAATAAAACATGTGAAGACTCCTAGGTGAAATAAGCGTTTTCACAGCAGTTTGTTCCATCAGATTATATATTACATATGCATAATATAGCCCAATGGTCCACCTAATTTATGAAGGCTGTTCCATGGTTCTCCCTCTTAATTTCCCATTACATATTATTTGGTTCTCTTTTAAGTCTGCCATACACTGTTTTTATGGTATTCATGACAAGGAGACACAGTCTCAGACCCTGAGCTGGTGCCAGCTTCCACATCTTGACTTGCCCCTTGAACATAAGCTTATACAAAAGTTAATCAGTTTTTAGGCTGATTGTACAACATGTGCAGTTGTGATTAGAGACTATATTTAAGACTTGGCTGCCAAAAAGACTTCAGCAGTGACAAGCTTACAAGTATTTCAGCAAAAGGCTGACACAAATGTGGGGTGGGCTGGGAGTGCCACACAATTTATACTCTGCCCTAAGGAAATGCCACCCCCCACCCTGGCACAGCACCTTCCTCCGCCTCTGTTGGTGTTGCAGCAAAGGGTACTTGTGTTTGTCATCCTGCCTCCTCCTTCATCCCAGGGTTTCTGATGCAATAGGACCAGAGTGAGAAAACAAGTATGATGCAGCAGGCCTGGCAAAGCACAGCTGTGGCAAAAGGAAAAAGTACTTGGGGGCTGGCAGCAGGTCTGATATCAGGGATTTCAGGGACTCAGAGATGTAGAAAGGTAAAGAGACAGCAGCATCAGCTGCTAATTCCCATTGATGAAGAGTCCTCTGCTCCCCTCACTGTGCTGCACGTTGCTTGCAGCCAGAGTAATTTGGAGAAAACCAATATCCAGCTGTCGCTCAGAGGTTGGATGGGCTGTGTCTTGATGTGTGCAATAGCGTGTCTTGACTTTCGAGTAGCCGGGGTCTTGCTGAAGCAAGAGAGCCTGATCGGAGAGGATTTACAGTCAGATTCTCAGCTGTAAGTTAAGACAAACTCATATCTGTTTGTTTGGCTGACAAGTGTGAGTCTGGGAGCTGGCGACTTGGCCTTTCGCTGCTGGGGTGCTTGTTCAGATGTACTCCACACAAATAGCGTGACAGGGGCTGACAGGCTCTACCAGCTGCTTGGGCATTTATGACATCGTATAAAATAGACATGGTGCTCCCTAGAAAGCCAGCAGGAATTTGGCACAAGTACCACTAGGCTCAGATGAATATCACATAAGCATTCACTAAATGGGCATGTATCAAGATTTATCCAGTTGAATGAGAGGTTTGAGTATTCCCAAAATCCCATCAACCAAAGCTCTCTCGGTCTGCTTTGCTATAAGACTATTGATAAATATTAAAATAAAAGTTATTTCCCCCAGTGGAATCTTCTGTTATAACCTGCCAGTTTTACACCCCTGACTTCAGTGCAGCACCACTGGCATGGAGCTGTAATATTTTGATGGTGAATCTAGTCTTGCATTTGCTTTAGCAAACTAATTGAATGGATTTCTAGAAGTGGAAATGTCATAGTAACTGATGGGAAATGCATCAGGCAAACAGGTAAGAAATGACAGGTTTCATGACTGATAGCCAGGCGTCTTAAAGATGTGGATATTTACTTGGCAGGGATTGTTGCTAGAACAAAGCATTTTATGTTTCATAGAAAATAAATGCAAACATAAAATTATTTTGCTTTACTTTCTTCTCTGCCAGTCACTGAAGACACTTGATTTCAAATGCTGCCTTCCTGCTCAGAGAACAGAAATGTTTCCTGGACAGACCCTGAGGCTGGTTACACCAATGTCAACCTGAAGTCATGCCTCAGTGCGGTCCACGGAATTCCTTTGCATTTGCACCAGCACTGTAGATGAGCTTCTGGCTCACGAAAGCAATCAAAGCTAATCGATGTGGCTAGAATTTGAAATTTCAAATGCTTCTGTTGAATGGTTCATGAGCAATCTACAAGCTAGGAGTTATTTGCGGAAAGTATCCAGCAGTTAATTTCAAATCCCATATACGTTTGAGATGTTCATAAGCTACTTGCAGACAATTTGCAAACAGAAAAAGAGGATAAAATTCATCAAAATAAATGATCTGCCATGAATTATTCATTTGGTTCCCATCAGTTATGCCAACTCTCTCCCTTGTTGTTCGTTTCTGCGAAGAGATCAGGGATTGAATTTAGCTTAGAGACGTTAGAAGCGTGCGTTCACCCCAGAGGTGCTTCGGCAGAGCAGACCTGCGGCACGTAGGTGATGAGAATAAGAAAGCTTCTGTGGCTCTCAACATTCCATCCTGTGGATAAACAGCAGATTTTAGCCAGCAGGGCTGTCAAGCAGGCTGCTACCGCGAGGGCTGTTTTTAAACAGAAAACCCCAGCTACCAAAACAAACCCTGAACTTGAAGGGGAGAGGAAAAGAGAGAGCTGAGGCTGTCTGATGTTAACAGGAGAGGTGTCTTTCAGCCCAACCTACTAGCAGGCTGAGGGTAGCTTTGCCTTTTAAGGTGGGAGGGAAGAGTGTGGGTGCAGTGAAGTCCGGAGCACTGAGAAGCAAAAGCAGGTATCACCTCACCAGAGAATGTTTCAGGCACCTGAGAATGTTTCAGGCTTCCTTCCTTGCCTACATAACTGATTTATAGTCATGGGCACTCTCCCATAATGAGCAGAAAAAGGACAGAGGAACTAAGCTGTGTCTGTGCAACATCTTGGAGAGAGTGAGAAGGCTCTGTACCCTTTGATTAATATAGTGGAAACTATATCCAGATACAGATTTTTTTGGGAAAAAAGGCAGATAAAGAAAAGGGCCTCATTTGCTGCTGTTTTGCTCAGGTCAACAAAAGAGAAATATAGCTGACACCAACTGCATTTTGATAAATGGCATTGGCATAGCACAAATAAGAGCACTAAGAGTAAATAAGCTGTCTTACATTTAAAAGAAAAAAGAAAAAAGAAAAAAGGTTGAGTTTAATTCAAAAACAATACGTGTAGCAGCATAAGCCCTCAGCGCTCAACGGGCCCTCATATGAGGCTCTTATAACCTGGATTTAGATGGATGTATTATCCCTGTTCTTTCAGTAAAGGCATTGCCATGCTGCATGCACAGCAACAAGCCAGACCCAACTCTCCAAAGCCTCAGACCAGTGCCTGAGGTGCTAGGTTACAGCTTTTGCTATTCAGAAAATGGAAATAAATAGGGCATAATAGAGTTTAGGGAAGCGAAATGTCACGTAGCTGAAAAAGGGCGTCTAGCAGCACAACTGATAAGAACGTCTGCTGAAGCACTCTCTCTGCACTTCAATTTACATCTTACACTTTGCTGCAAGCCCTTTCCTTGAGAACCACTTGGCAACATTTAATTTAGACAAGTGTACCTGTCATCTTTGGCCTGTTGCTTCTGATGCTGCTATAGCACAGACATCTTGCTGGGAGTGAGTGAGAGAGTCTGGGAGAGCTGGGGCTGCTGGCAGCTGGCTACCTGCCTCCCAGCACATGCATGGCTTCTCACTTGAGTCCTGGTTTGGAAAGGAAGGTTTTGTATGTCTCCAGGAAAGAACGGCAAGGGTCTCAAAGAAAGGTCATGTGGAAGAAACACTGATTTAATTTTTTAATAATCTTACCTTCCTTGCAGCAGGTTAGGAACAGGCTCATACAGCCAGGCAGTTGTACTGGAGTTTATTTCCTGTCTATTTTAAGCTTTTACTTCACTCTATTTGACCTAAAAATTTTCCTAATCTACCACATACAGAGTAACATGTTTTATTTTAGAGTATATTATCTGCACAGAGTTTCAAGATCTTAACAGTCTCATGTCACCTGTCTAAGGCAAGCTAAGGGGAGGGCTCAGCAGGGTGCTGGTGAGCTGATGGCACTGGGGTCACGAGAGGGGAGGCAACTTCTGGTTTTATGGGGCTACCTGGCCCTGTCTGCCCTGTCCTGCCACCCCTTTCCAGAAAGGGTCCCTGGCCCCAGAGGCCAGGTACAGGTTTGGCTGAGAAAGCAGCAGCCAGAGAGAGAGAGAGGAGTAAATCCCATTAAAGAGTTCATTCAACCAGCGATTCAACAGGAGTCTAAAATGCTCAATTTTTTAGATTGCCAAAAACTGCAGGAAGGGATTATTCAAGTCAGCATGGCTGGATCAAGACACAATCCTGATCCATGTGGGAGTAGACTCATTTCTCTTGCCTGCCCTTGCAGACCTGTGCTCCCTGGCCTTGGCTGCCTGGACAATGTCACCTATGCTAAAATCTGGGTGGTCACATTGCACCTTGTGGCAAAGGTGTGGGGGATGCTGAAGGCTTGGTGATGCTAAATTGCTTTGCCATTAATGACACAGACTCTGTTACCTCAGCTACCTCATGTTTCATTTTAAATACATTTGCTTGCAGGCAGCAGTTTCGTGGTCTTACTTACATTGCCATAGAAACAATCTTTCACATTCCTCTATTTGTTGTGCATTTTTGTTAAAGGCTCTTTCTTCTTTACTTATCCACTCCATCTCTTCATTTGCCAATGCTTTCGTCATTATGTCCTTCCAATTCCCTCACCTTCTAGCTTGCCATGCTGCAGCTAAGTGTTTTTCTTGGTAAAGATGCCCAGCTCACTGCCTCTGCCTCTATAGGTGTCAAAATCCACCAGTGATATGCCACACAGATAAGGAAAGAGGACTAAGTATGTCCAAGTGGACCTGTGCCTATGCCCACAAGTGCTGGGATGAGGAGAGGAGTAGGAACTGGGAAGAAGTGTGGTATTCTGGTGTCAAACTTCTGTTTTGTGACCAGGGAATGAGGCTGCCCATCAGATAAGGGGCTGGGGGACTCCAAGGGCTGTCTCACTTGGTTCATGTACACTGGGAATCGGGCACTGCTAAAACCTCTGTGCTCCATGTGATTGTAAGACAAAAATCTTTTTGGGCATGCTGATTAGACAGAGAGATTTTATTATGAATCATGCTCCCCGGTGGATAGCATTTGATTGTTTGCTTCAGAAGAGAAAAGGAAGAAAAAAGGAAGATGTTTAGGGCTTTTCTGATTACAAAGGGTGGCTTTTGCTAACACTCAGATTATACCTTGTTTCTCACCTCCTCTGCTCTTGTAGGCAGGAAGTACTCAAGAAGAAATAAGAGCTGTTTATGAGAAAAAAAGAAAAAACCAAAGTGAATATATTCAGTGACTGATCACATAAAAACAAATACGTCTTTTTTTCCCCCCATTCCTCATGGGAGACTGCTCTACTTCTGGCAAAGAGACAGGCAATGATGAATCCAGAATCACCTTGCAAGTGCTGGGCAGGGCCAAGGACAGAGTGTCATCTCTTTGAACACAGGGGAGGGCTTTCTGTGCCAGGCTGGACACTTCTCCTGAGCTGTTGGAAAATCTCCCAGCAGTGAGCTGTGTCACCAGCTGCAGAATTTGCTCCTCTGTCCAGCCTTTGCTATGACATGCAGTGGGTGAGGGGATGGAGGTTGTTACCTGGGCTTCTGTGTTACTACTGCTTATTTTCCTTTCTTTTTTTGTTAGATTTTGTGTTTGAGAGCTTTACACTTACTCTTCAATGATACTATTTATTTAAATTCCTTTTCCTTAGAGATGCAGCCACTCTGTATGTCCAGGATATGAAACTGTGACAAGTGGCTGGAGTATATAGGAAAAGCCCTAAAATCCTTCTTGTCTTGCATGAGAAGATAAGCAGAACCCAGAATTTCTTGTCTAAACGGGGCATGAGAAGAAGAACTAACACCTGTAAGAGTGTTTGGTTTTAACATCAGGAAGACACATGGAGCACAGATTGAGTTCCTTTTTTCCCTGGCCTTAGCAAATCCTTTAGGAGTACCAGATGCGGTGATGATGAGGTGGACGAAAGGGGGAAAGCAGAACAAGATTTAACTGGATTCTTCCCACCCTTCAAAGTGCTCAGGGTGTGCAAAGGGGAACATACTCAGGAGAGCCTTTGATTCTTGCTGGGCTACTCCTCATTTTTTCCCTTGGAAGCAGCCGTGCACCAAAATCTGTTTATAGTACATAGTTATTAAGATCAAATGTAGCAGTAATAGCATGTGACAGTCTTCTCTTTTCTGAATCAATTTGTACCATATATGAGTCTTAGTTCTGTCAGATGAAGTGAACTGTGACAACGTCTATCCATCCATCAAGACAAATCAAGCTATTCATACATTTACTCTGAGAGCATCTTAGTGCATTTAACATTTTTTCCTGTGGCAGCATTTCCCAGTTTTGTAATGCCAAATGTAAGAACTGTGGGGTCACCAAGTCCTTCAAAATTAGTGAGAACTACATTGGCCATGTTGATGTCACCTAATCACTTGTATTTCCTGTATGTGTTCTCCTTCCAATATTGCTTTCTTCCTCACTTTTTTTCCTCTTAATTTCATACACAGGGAACTTCTTTCCTCATGTCATGTATGGATGTGATGCACAAACTCACAGCTGACCCACAAAGATGCTCCAAGTGCTATTAGCTAATGGCAGCTATTAGTGCTGCTGGCTTACTGGTGTGGAAAAGCCAGGGCTTTTAGAATAGAAATGCACACTTTTTCAGTCTGGTGATGTTGCAGTGCAAGTTCATTATTAGAATTGAGTTACCATAGTGGGAAACTACTTAAAAAGAGAGGCTCCAGAAGTTTTGCTTGGAGGGTCTGCCACACGTATTAGGGCAGAACACCTTTGCCCTTCCAGGGAGAGCAGGATCAACCAGGGGCTGCTGTATCCATCATATTCCCAGCATAATTTGTAATGTATAAAGATACGTTCAAAGGCAAAACTAAATTTCTCCCAAAGGTAAAATTTTTCCCTTTTATAACTCCATTTGAAGTAGCAGTTGCCCTAATCTGACTTCCAGGTGACTTTTTATGTATGAACATAATTTTTCTGCAAGGGAAGCTCATGGTGTTTATTATTCCACCACCCTGAATTCATAAGACTCTTTAGAACCTCGGCTGCAGCTATTGATACTTTTCATTTCTGAAGTTATTTTTCTCCCTTATCATCTCCAGAGACTTAATTAAACAAGAAGAAGCTATATGAAGGATCAATAATTAACTTGCAGCAAATGATGCTTCCATGAAGTAGTACAGTGGCTATCTGTGCTTTCTGATACTCAGACCTTTAGGGGAGCATCCTGGCCCACTCTGACTCCATTTCCATTTGCACTGGACTCTTCCACAGCATGTTGCCTTGTCGATAGGTTTATCAATATGGTGAACTACAAATTCCTCCTGCTTTAGGCATCCTTCCCGACAATGAGCATAGTCATACCCCCTAAGATGGCTGCTGTTGCTGTAGGAGAGAGCATTTTCCTGGTATCACACTGACCCAAAAAATGCTAAGGGCTGTCTTTGCTCCGCAGCCAAACAGGCTTGGCTGGACAGAACAGAGCACATAAATCCCTTCAATGAGATCCCAAGTGGTGGGTGTCGTATTGCTGTTCAAGGCTTATGACAAAGTTTTGTTTTCACACCACTTTGACTGTCTTAGGGCAGCTGTAGGGAGTTATTGTTCCTTCAGAGGTAAGCAGTGTTTTCGTAGCAGAGTAAATGGATCATCCTCCATTTGCACCTCCCTGCTGCAGAAGTGGCTCTGCTGGAGAGGGAAGAAATTACTTCAGTTTTTAGCTGAAGATTTGTTATTTTTTTAGCAAGAGAGGTTCCACTGCTCAGGCCAAAGATGCTACGTGACACATAGCAATGATGCCTTCACCAACACAGACACTGCTGCCCTTGAAGGACCTAGCCATGTAACTAGAGACTGACTGCTGAGTGAAGCCTTTCCTTCTCTGAGCAGACTTAGTGGGGCTGCCATGGACCTCATGGAAATAATGACTATGGTCTGGGAAATAATGACTCTGGTCTTCTCTGGTCAGAGAAGATTGGGTGTGCTGTTAAGTACCATGATGTGTGGAGAGAGACTGTAGACTTGATCTCTTACTCGCACTTACTTAAACTGCTCCTCTTTAACTAAGCAATAAGCTGTGGTAAATCACCCTCTTATACCCTGACGCTTTGGTTATAATGTTTCATTAAACAGCTCTAATTGAATGTCTGGAGAAGCTTACATCTCCCACAAATCCTCCTCTGCTAATGGAAAAGTCATGTAAACAAGAATCACTTTATTAGGTCCAGTGTTCCAATAATGCCCCTTCCAAATGGGAAAGACTTGAATCAGAGCAATTTAGTCCTTGTCTCAGTGTAGTTTCTCTTCTGGTCAGTTTTACTGGGAGGAAAAATAAAAGGCACACTGAGAACACATTAGCGTGAGAGATGGCTGCAGCTTGCAAGCTCCATGGTCTCGGGAAGCCATGTTGAATGGGATATTTAAAAACCATTTGCAGAGCACACATCGCCTCCTGGGGCTGACACAGCCACTGAACTTTCTGCCCCAGTGCCTGCTGTGCCAGAGCACGGTTGGTACGCTGGCAGCGCGGGGGTCGATCAACACCCCAAAGCCATGCGAGGCAAACAGAGCCTGAATTGCCTCCCAGCAGTGAGGCACTGTGGCATCCAGCAGGGTCGTTCCTAATTTGCCCTGACTTGTAAGTTGTTTCAGGCCTGTGGTTTGGGTCCATGTATTCAGGGACAGCCAAAGTTAACCCCATATGGTAAAAAATGCAGGAGTTTTTCATTACATGAAAGCTTGTAGAGAAGGTAATTTATAATCACAAAAAAAACCCTCGTGTCCCTATTAAATTCCTTATTTTCTGTAATTTTTGGTAGATTCATGCAGTGGTTCTCCTCTGTTCCTTAGTAATGGGCAAGGTCAGGTGGATCCTCCTGGGACTGGGGACACACTGGTGCACAGGTTTTCACCATACAGAACTCAAATCCTTTCTGATGACTGGTCTGAACTTTCCAAAGCATAACTCTCAGGTCCCAGGCATGGAAAGTCCTCCAGCCCAAGTGGTGCTGTTTTTCTGATGCTTTATTCCAGCCTTTGCTTTAGGGTAGACCTGGTACCAACTTGCACCTCCGGTGGGGGATTCTTTATCACATCATCATTAAAGCTACACTGGGACAGCAGGACCTGTGCCAGGACCAAGTGCATGAGTCCTTTATTGCCTTGTAAAGAGAGGTTGAAAGGCTTCAGGAAGCATTACTTTCCCTTCAGTCATCTGAACTGTAAAACTTGCAGGCAAGTCCCCGGTGGGGCCTTGCACTCAGAGCTTTAAAACTCCATCCCCCACACTTCTGTTGGGTTTTCTCAACAACCTTGCATGAATCATTGAGCTACCTGGGTCCTCAAATAACCTTACTGTAAAAGTAGCAACAACATGATCCTGCAAAAACTGTGTCCTGGCATCACACAGCTGCATCCTACATGTGTCCCCTGTTTGCTATAGATCACTAGGCAAAGCTTCCAAAAGACAGCCTAAGCGCTCCTTTCCCTGTCTTTGATCATCAGGTGCTGTGTTGCATGGGATACTTTGAATTCTCTAGTCTATTTTGGGGGAGGAAGGAGGAAAAGGAGATCAAGGCAGTTACTGAAGGCAAGTCAGGCTCAGACTATAACTGTGCTATGTTTAAAATATTTAATTCCACAGTATGAGTCACTATGACTTGGCTGCTATTGACCTGGGTAACCTGAGTCAATATTGCATAAAAGGCCCTCTCATTTTGTCACTATAAATAAAATCTGTGATTATTCATAGCGAATGCTGAGTTTCTATTACCATAAGCAGCCTTACAAGAGCATTATGCTCCAAGATGTGGCTGTGTCACCGCTTGTGGGTCATCTGGAGCTGCCTTCATGGGTGACTGGCTTGAAAGGGGCAGTGCTTCTGCCCTCGAGCATTTCTGCCCCTGCCTGGCAGAAGGAGAAGCCTGCTTCCATCAAGAACAAAAGCCACAGAAAAAATTGTGCAGTGATGGCAAAAACAAGAAAAGAAGCTGAGGGACAAAAAGTGAAAGAAGCTAAACATAAGGAAAGGAAAAGAAAGAAAAGGAAGTTGTCTCCCCCTCCCTGCCTCCCTCAGGGCTAATTTTCATTATTAGCTGCTGTTTTATGGCACCATCCGCTCCTGCTCCATGTGTTGTAATTGGGCTGGCACATGCTATGCACATCCTAAAGGGACATGGTAATTATTTGTTGGATAACCAGAAAGTCTGTGCAGGGATGCGTTCGCGATGAGCCCTGCGGTGCCATCTGGCCCTGCCTGTGACCAGTCCCATGCCAAACCCACTGGTGATCCCAGCCCATCCTACAGAGCCTTCTTCCTCCTCCAAAGGGTTTATAAAAGCTTGGTGGATGGCACCAGGTGAAGGCATCTCTGAAGGGGCATGGGTTGGCTGAGCTGCCTCATTGTGCACTTGGGGAGCAGATTTCAGTGAGCCCAGCAGAGATGTGGGCTGTCACCTGTGTCAGACCAGGCTCAGACCAGGAGCAGCTCTAGCCAGTGGAGGATGGGGGTGAGTAAGGTTCTGTGCTCTAAAATAGAGGGTGACACCTTGAGCAAGGGGAGGGTAAAACAAAGGGATTGGTGTACTGTTTGGATATGTTAGAGCTGTCCTTTCTAGTGTTGTATTCCTGTATTTTTTGATGGTAAAGCACCATGGATGAAAAAGGCAATTAGACAGTGAAGTGTGGCCTCTTGATTTTTGTCTGAGTTGTGGCACTGAAAGACAGTCCTTAATTGTCTCTGTTGGAACCCAGGGCACAGAGAATATTTCTCTGCCTATATTAGGGAGCCCTAGTCCCCAGCTGGACACTGCTTTTAGCCTTCATCTCTGGAAAAAATTGCCAAGGCTTTGGGATGAGATGGAGCATACAGGTGTGAAGTAGATAGCAGTAGCAGTAATAGTTTATCAC
The DNA here is from genome assembly GCA_013399835.1 of Leptocoma aspasia. NCBI lineage: Eukaryota > Metazoa > Chordata > Aves > Passeriformes > Nectariniidae > Leptocoma > Leptocoma aspasia. Next base: position 720,095 of record VXAX01001069.1, on the reverse strand, counting down.
TAGGTGAAGAATATAGGGTTTTAGGATTTTAATATGAGAGTAAATAGGGGACAAGATGGAGGATTTTGGGCGTTGTCTCATCCCTTTCTTGTTCTTCTACTCCATTTTCTGTAGTACAAGGTTATTGGCTAGAGAAAGTAGTGGCATAGGTGCTACATTAATAGATTAATAGAAGTTATTGGTAGAAAAGTAGAAATAAAATACATGTTAGAAAGCAATTGGATTAGATATCTTTAAAAGGCCTTGGTTTTGGGTGCTTGCTCTCCATTTTGTGCCTTGTTTCTTGTACGCTAAGTCTGGTGTGCAGACAGCGTATCAACTTCAAGATAAGAAAAGAATAAACAATAAACCGAAGACAGAGAAAATCCAGAGTCTTGCTCGTTTTTCACCCTTTGCCAAGAACTCACAAGGGAACTGCCTCCAAAGGGCCCAGGGGGTAGGCTCCCAGCTGTGTTGGGGGCTCAAAAACCCCACAGTCTCTGTGATTGTCAGGGGAACAGCACTAATCTGCTCCCTGCCCTCACCCTGGGAGACACAGGAGAGAGACTCCCCTGTCCTGAAGAGGATCAGCTGAGAGCAGCCATGGGCAGAGAGACCTTTAGGGGTTGGATTATGGTGCTTGCATTGCAGCTTTGCCAGGGAGTCTGTCATGGAGACATTTTAATGTTGATCTATGCTTTAATAATATTGAAATAGGAGAGTGACATCCTTCAACACAAACTTCTGCCTCCCTATTGCATGTCCTACCCTGCAACAGGTCTTCTCCCAAACCCCAGTGCTGGTACTGCAGAGAGAGGGTCTATTTCCACCACTGCATCTCACCCACCTCACCTTTTTGTCCCACACAGCACAGGAGATGTCCCACTGACCCACGGTGCCTTCCAACAGCAGCCTTCTGTCTGCAGCTGACTCAGTTTTCTGTATAAATCACTCTGTCAGGTATCACTAGGTCCTCACACAGATGGCAAAGTCTGTGGCAGGCAAAAAGGTCTTCCTCATTAATTACTTCACTCTTAAAGCCCTTTACTGCAGACATCTCTATGCACAAACCAGGTAAGTAGATATTGTTGGCTTATTTTATGTCTGGGAAAATTAGGTCCATGGGGTGATCAGCATGGTTTAAATAGAAAGAGACAGCTGTTAAATGACTTTCCCAGAACATTAAGGTGCTCACTGTCCCCAGAGTCCTTGCCTTAGATTCACTAGCAGAGACCATTTTAATAATAGATTGGCAGTGGGTTGCTTTTAAAAGATTTTCATGTTTGAATTGAAAGATTCACCTTAAAGAGAAACCTAACTATGTGTGTGTCATGACAAATACAAGCACAGAGGTTACAAGCTTCTGAGCACTGAGCTGGAAAACACTCAGTGGATGAGTAACCTCCTGTTATTTACCAGAGGTTTTGGAACTGGTACTAAAATATGGGATAGACCAGTCACCGCTTTTTCTCATCCATACAAGTTTTACTGTACATGTTAATTGTGACCAAAGTTACTATTTTTCCTGAATGCATTGGAAGCTATGTGAATTTTTGGGGCCTGAGTAGCCAATGGAAATTTGCCAAGGCACCACTAAGCAGATAACCTTGCTGGAAGCTCAGATACAGTTGGCATCCCCTTCTGCTGCTTGCACAGTCCCAGATAAGCTCTGTTGAATTAGCATCTTCCCCTGGATTGCTCATCTGCTATATTTCTAACTCACCTTTGGACTCAAATATTTTTACATCAAATACTCCACTGTACTCAGCAAGCATTTACACAGCACTTGCATGGTTGATCCTCTAGTGTACACAGAGCCATGGGGGGACAGGTTTTCAAAAGTGTGTGTTGAGTATATGTTTAAAGACAGAAGAAATACCATAAAATTGGGAGTTTCAGGTTTGAGAGGGGCAGCAAGTCCATGGCAATGCTTAGACTGGAGGAGGAGGGTTTGGAAGGGCAGGCTGCTGACCCCAGCAGTTACAAGGTTGTACTTGTACTGAGAGGTTTTCTCAAGGCAAGGCAGAATCACAGAATATCCTGTTGGAAGGGACCCCCAAAGACCATCAGATTTAACTCCTGATCCAGCACAGGACACCCCAAGAATCACACCATGTGCCTCAGAGTGTTGTCCAAATGACTGTGGACCTCTGTCAGGCTTGGTGCTGTGACCACTTCCCTGGGGAGCCTGTTCCAGTGCCCAACCACCCTTTGGGGTGGAAGCTTTAGGAACCTTTTCCTAATATCCAGCCTAAACTTCCCCTGACTCAGCTTCAGGCCATTCCCTTGGGTCCTGTCACTGGTCACCGCAGAGAAGAGATCAGTGCCTGCCCCTCCTCTTCCCCTAGTGAAGAAGCTGTAACTGCAATGAGGTCTCCCCTCAGTCTCCTCCAGGCTGAACAGACCAAGTGACCTCAACTGCTCCTCATAGAGCTTCCCCTCAAGGCCCTTCACCATCTTTGCTGACCTTCTTTGGACACTCTCTAATGGCTTAGTATCTTTCTTATACTGCAGTGACCAAACAAGTGTCTGCTTTGCCCATTTGTGAAACAGTGCTAACACCTGGCACCTGAGCTGCTGTCCCAGGGACCTCTGAGAACTTTCTCAAGAAGATAGAAATGCTGTCTGAGATACCATACACAGCTGGAAAGACTTGTGTAAAATATCTCAGCTGAAAACCCTCAAGTGGCTCATGTTGGCTGTTGTCATGCTCTGAATCTACAGTCCTTGACACCTGTTAACTTAAATATTTTCACCAAATTATGCTTGTATTTGCATTAGTAAGCGGCAGCTAACGTTTTCTTCCAATTTTCTTCCTAGGAAGTTTTCTAGCAAACAGAAGCCCTATTGATAAGGAGGAACTTTTTCCAAATGAAAATTAAAGAGTTTTTTCCCCTTTCCCTTCTCACTTGATTTATAATGGTTACTTTGGAAATACTCAATCTTCATAGAGAGACCAAAAGCAAACTCCATCCCTGAATAAACAAATTCATATTCATGTGTATGTACATCCCTATGTACATATATATTCCTAAACACATAAAAAACCAAGTGCGTGGCATTGCTTGGAGTTATGTGGACAGTTTTGGATGCCTATTTTATTTATTGTACTTCTATTTGAGAGGAAAATTGGATTTGGGCCTGTATATCTCTGAGGGTGCATTATTCGACTTTTAATCTACATCAGACTGTAACAAAGCACATTGCATATCACAGCTTCTGCTGCCTCTGATACAAATTCTGTATTTCAAGAATATTTATGCATACAGGATTATTTAGTTTGGTGGCAGAGGTGTTGCATTCTGCACTTTTTTTCTGAAGAGTATTGCCGGTGTTTACTGTTTGAATTGACTGTTCACATCAATTCCGTTCTATGGAATGGGTGGATATACGTATGGAATGGGTGGATATACATATGGACTGGTGAATAATGACAGTCCCCAGTAAATAAAAGGGTTAACTTTGCATTTCTTATCCTCTGCTGGGGAAAGGCTGCCAGGAATGGAAAGAGGGAGAAATGGAGGCTCACTCTCCACTTTTGAGGAAGGGATGTGATCCAGGAAGGAAGGGATCCTAGGTGGTGTGTTTCTGACAGTTGCTAGTTTCTGCTATGACATGAATGAGAGGAAGGACAATAAAATTGGCTTTGCATGATTGATTATGTATTTATATATCTGCACCGGACCAGTCAGATTTCAACAAGGACTTGTCTAAAACTTCTCTATTCGAGCGTGTTATTTTTTCCACTTGTCTTCTCTCCCTAAGCCCAGCTCCTGTAAATACTTTGGCCCATCCTGGACTTTAAAAGGAAGATCAGCAGTGCTGAGCTCTCTCAAATTCCCTTGAGGGCAGCTTTTTCTTCCCTGTGCCCTAGACAGTCCTGTCAGCTGCTGTGCTCCAGTGACAAGATGGCTCCATTTCACAGCAAACGAGATGCTTTATTAGCACGCGGCTGTAAAATACTTTGAAACTCCAGTAGATGAATAATGTTGTATCATAAATATAAAATGAATATTGGTTTACGGTTCCTGAAATATTAATTGGTGCATGGAGTCACTCTTGGAATGTTTTTTTTACTAAATGTAAAGATCTTTTCGAGTTCTGAATGTCCTTGCTTTGGTTTTTATTATTAATATTCCCTCCAGGAGACATTGACTTTCACTTCCCCTAGACATGCTGACTCCTGCCTGCCAGAGTGATTCAGCAGCTTGCCACTCACTTTTACAGAAGGAAAGTTTTCTCCTGGCTCCTTCCACTGGCCTGATGTGACATTGGCTGCAATCGAGGGACATATTAGTGTGGCTGGTTGACTCTTCACACCGACTTGCTGCTGAGCAGCTAGGCAGCTCTGAGCTCTCTGTCTAGCTCGTAGCTCTGTCCCTTATACAGGGAAGAAGGTCCCCATGGAGAACATCAGGGCTCTCTGCCTCACAGCTTTCCCTTTTCCAGGCAGGATCATGTTAAATATCCAAAAGTTATTTATAATTTAGGCTGGCTGCTGACTATCTGTCACAGTCGTCCAGGTCTAGAGAGGAAATTCTACAGAAAAATGCTGCTTGTCTGTTTAACTGCAACAAATGCCCATAAAAATTGCAAGGGATAGAGGGTGATTAATACTTTACTTTTCTTTCTTTTCTTTTTCTTTTCTTTTCTTTTTCTTTTTTCTTTTCTTTTCTTTTCTTTTCTTTCCTTTTTTCTTTCCTTTTCTTTCCTTTTCTTTCCTTTTCTTTCCTTTTCTTTCCTTTTCTTTCCTTTTCTTTCCTTTTCTTTCCTTTTCTTTCCTTTTCTTTCCTTTTCTTTCCTTTTCTTTCCTTTTCTTTCCTTTTCTTTCCTTTTCTTTCCTTTTCTTTCCTTTTCTTTCCTTTTCTTTCCTTTTCTTTCCTTTTCTTTCCTTTTCTTTCCTTTTCTTTCCTTTTCTTTCCTTTTCTTTCCTTTTCTTTCCTTTTCTTTCCTTTTCTTCTCTTTTCCTTCCTTTTCTTCTTTTCTTTCCTTCTCTTCTCTTTCCTTTCTCTTTCCTTTCTCTTTCCCTTCCCTTTCCTTTCCTTCCCTTTCCTTTCCTTTCCTTTCCTTTCCTTTCCTTTCCTTTCCTTTCCTTTCCTTTCCTTTCCTTTCCTTTCCTTTCCTTTCCTTTCCTTTCCTTTCCTT
>VXAX01001069.1:651754-714779 GCA_013399835.1 Leptocoma aspasia | reverse complement strand
CCCTTTCCCCTTTCCCCTTTCCCCTTTCCCCTTTCCCCTTTCCTTTCCTTTCTCCCATGCAAAAGGTGGGGGTAGGCCATCGTTTTTAATTGAACCCAAGGAGAGGGGACGCACATTACAGTACTTAGTTGCTTTTTTTTCCCTAATAAAGGGTTAAATACCTGTCAGAGCTCATTAACATAAAGCCTAACATAAACCAAACCAGAGACATAGATGTATATACCTGCATACGAACCACCTGACTGGTATGTCTTGTTTTATTAGAGCATGGTATATGAAGCTAAATTATGTGGGGTTTATGGATCCTTAAATTACATGTTTTTATCGATCTCTTGTCACTCTTAAAAATATATTACAGAGGAAAAGAATGCCGTCTTTGATACTGAAAAAGAAATTCAACTGCAACCCATAAAAGATCTGAGAAACTATAATTCAATGTGTGGGGCTGAAAAAAATGTAAAACACTTGGTTGTAGCTAATTAGTTTTAAAAATTCTGTGTCACATGCCTTTAGAGACCAGATCAGGAATCAGTGTTGTAGCAATTCATGGGACAACTTTCCTGGTTGGCCTGGGGTACGCATTTTGAAGCAGACACCTTTGCACAAAATGTTCATATCCCCCAAATCACCCAGTGATCTTCTTTGCCCCTTATCCTCTGCCAGACCTGGGAAACAGGGTCCTGGGGTTTGAAAGCCAGGTTTCCACAGCAGCATCATTTCTGCAAACCTGGCCTCTGTCTGGGTCCCAAACTGGGGAAATAAGACCCACCAGTGTGTTGCATAAAAATATAATAAGTTTCCCTACATGCAGGGCTGCAGAAAAATCTTCCCATGGGAAAGCGTCTTTTACTGTCTTTTTACTCTGTACAAGTTTCTATAAACAAATCTCTGAGTTGTATTTCAAGGACAAGAGGATTTCTCTGCTCTGTCTCCTGATAATAGGAGATGGGGGTTTTCTTCCTTTCAACCTATGAGGTGAAAAGTTGTTATCTCTGATTGTGTAAGCTATTCTGGCATTCCTTGGACAGAGCTGGAAGCAGCCGCTTCGGATGCTCCGGGCTGGGCAGATAATAGCCCAAATCCTTTGAATTATGGAGTCATGTTAATAAACAATATTTAGCCTTCTGATATTATTGTCAAGAGTCCTTTGTCAATGCATGGACCATGGCAATACCAGTGTGTGGTCTTCTGTGCTTGGAGACGGCACAATTTTGTATGTGGAGACCCACAGTGGTGCTGTGGGCAGAGCTCGGGCGTGAGGGGCTGGGGTCTGGCTTGTCCCCTTGCAGTACCCACTATCAGAGTGGGAATAAACCCTGTCAGCACGGGATGAAGCGCTGATGGTGAGGTTGAGGATGTTAAGGTTTGTCTTATCTGGTGGAGAGGAGGTGGGGTGGAGAAGCAGGGTGGTTTTGGTGCTGCTCCTCCATGCTGGGTGAGCCTGATTTGACTGGGGGCTGTGGTGTGCCTGTACCCTGCCGTAGCTCATTGCCTCGGGTGAGGTGCTGAGTGATTCAGAGCAACCACTTTTATATCTTTTAGGAAATGAGACTGTTCCCCTAGAGGCCTCTTGTCATTGCTGGAAGTCAGCTGCTATCTCCAAAATGGGCATCTCCTTTAATATTGTTTGATCTCGTAACACAAAACAAACCGGATGCTCATGTTGCATAGACCTGAATGTAACCTTGGTGCCTTTTTTTCTTACAATGGAGAAATCCCATCATTTAACCTTTTCTCTGAACCTATATTTTTGTGCTCAAATAAAGAAAAATATTAAATATGTACTCATATCCCAGAACTTGTTTCTGGTACTCAGCTACTAAAAATTCAGCCATGTCCCTCATAAATTGTTACTAATGTTTGAAGTTGCTTTTTTACCTTATCTGCAGGAAGCACCTGCACTGTTGCATTTAACAAGAGCAAGAGTATTTCTTCTGTTTCTGCAGAGAGATTTAAAAGAAGAGTCTTGGCCAGTTCATATGCTGCTGAAGGTATCAGCAGAATTTTAATAGGCGAGATAAACAATAATGAAAGAAAAAATAAAACTAGTTTTGTGGGTAGTTTTGAAGCTGAGGACTGGGTTTCTGGGTTTTAGGGCATTTTCAGATCAACTTGCCTGTCTGACACCTGGATTTCATTCTCCTACAACTTTAAGAGGAGGAAAGGTGTGCATTGCATTTGTCTTGAGCAGTAAGTCTGCTTTGAAAGTTCATTGAAATTCAAAAATCCCATTTTCTGACAGCTATCTGCTGGCGCTTTACAATTCATGCCTCTAAACGGGATTGTTTGTAAGAAACTGAACTGGAGAGCATAGCATAGATTTTAGAAATATTGTCATGAGTGTTTCACAGGAATTTTGCTCTCACTTTGGTTCTGCTCTCAAGGGGGTCTCTGATCTGTGAGTGAGAATAGTGTCCTCCAGACACGTGTTTTCCTCTTTCAACTTCCCCTGCAGTCCCCTCCAAGGAGGCTCCTGTTCAATTTGCACTCTGACACACTTTTTGGTGTGGGTTTAGGACCCACCTCAGGGGCACCTGAGATATCTGCAGTGGGGAGAGGAACATTCCAGAGTGGAGCAAGGCAACTGTCTGAGCACAAATCCCACTGCTCCATCCCACCTGTGTGTCAGAGCTGCCAGGCTCAGTCCTGCCGTGTACAGAGACACTGAAGAGATTGCAAGAGTCCCACTTTGAGCAGACACACTGAGCTATTTGTTCCCAAAGAGAGGAAGTGGTGTCACATGCTGAGAGTTGTTTGTGAATCTGGGAATGTTCTGCACTAAGGAGAGCCTGAGCCCTGGCTGGCTGGCAGGGTGGAAATATGTCTGCAAAGGTCCTGGTGACTCATCCTGGAGGCAAGGGATGTGGAACCAGGTAGGACATGGCTGGCACAGCCTGGAGGTAGGATGTTTCTGAGGACATGGTGCGTTGCCAGATAAATCTGAATGGGAAAATCCCTTTATTGCATGTCTTCTCTCCCATGACCTGAAGGAGAAAGGAGAGGAGAAAGGTCTCAGGTACAGCCACACCTCTGAGTTTGCTCTGCACAGAGGCTGTTGTTTGTACACCAAGGAGAGCAAGAAAACTGCTGTGTTCACAAAGTTCAGCACATTATAGCCCATGATGACAGTCGTGCTGCCATGAATGTCTAGATGAGCACTGTGCTGTTGTATCAGGTCTGTAAATGAGCTTCTGAGGCATTAATAAAATATAGGTAATATTTCACACTTTCTTCTGGCATTAAGGAGCATAAGATGTTTCTTCCAAGAACTTTAAGGAGAGAGTAGGACCTCTTCACAGGCAAAGATCAGGAATAACAGTGGTCATTCAGTGCCCAATACTGGGGGCATTCTAAGGGCATAGTTTGAGCAAGGGGAGTTTGCACCCTTGGGAGAGGAGAGCAAGAAGGCCACAGAAACTGGGAATGGAGGCAGCAGAGGAAGTCTTCAGCATCACTTGGGAAGGTGTTGGGAGTCAGGCTCTGAAGGAAATTCCAGAGTTGGGGAGGGAGGGGGTGGAATCCTTGAGTCAGATCATGTCAAGGCTCCGGACAGAGCACAATCTCCTGTTTTTTGAGGCTTAGAGCATCCATGAAAATCAAACTATTCTGAGGCTTTACTCAGGGATCAGGGATCCATCAAAGACAGAGAAGACCGACATCACTTCCCCTAAGAATGGAAACAACTTGCAGGGCCCTGAGCATTGTCTGGTTGACCGTGCCAGGGTTAATACCAACTGCATAGGATACACACCACCAAATTCTGTTTTCTTCTCACTCTGACAGTAGCAATGAAGAAAGCTTTCCTTCCTCTCTTCTTTGGCCAATGGCTCTTCAGAATCTGAGGCATGAGTGAGTGCTGCCTCACCTGCCTGCTGAGGAAATTGGCACCTCTGCTGTACCTCTTGCCATATTGTGCATGCCAGCAGAAAGGCTTCCACCTGTGGGGACAAGACTGGCTGATGCTGACAAGCCTAAACCTCAAGCAGGTGCAGAAGTGCTGAATTAAAAAAATGACAAATGATGGGATGAAGAGCAGATGATTTCTCAAGCCCATACCAGTCCCCCCGTGCTGGTTTCCCTTCCATTGCCAAGACAGAAGGTGTGGGATGGCACCACAGGCTGGTGGTGTGGGACAGGATTGGGAGATCAAGTAGCCCAAAAAGAAGTGCTAGAAACAGGGTTCTGTCATGCACCTCTCTATCTTCAAAGATAAAACCACCAAGGGTTTTGTTCTTCACTGCAGATAATTAGCAGCAATCCTCCTGGGACAAAGCCAGTGTGTCTGTGGTCCAGCCCACTACACAGATATGCTGGGGTGTGAGGCAGCATCTCCCACAGCAGCAGCCAGGAAGCTCCTGCTGAGGGGTGACACTGTTGTGGTGGTCTCAGGAGCAGGACCTGAGCCTAGGTCCCACTTCTCAGGCGCAGAATTTCACCTGCAGCCCTTTGGCAGGGGTAGTGTTCTCGGTGTATCCAGGCAGATGTTTCACTGGGGCTGGCCCTGTCCCAGTGTGCCAATCTGAGGCACTTGTTCTTCTGTTCTGAACACGAGGGTGATTGGGAAAAGCCCAAGTGTTCTTCTGATATTTACTGGGTGGCAGGAGGAGTGGGAAAGTGGTGCATATGGGATAAAAAAGGATATTGAAGGCAAGTTGGAGAAGCAGGGAGCATTGAAGCAGCACTGCTCGAAGCATACACTTAATTCTAGGAATGCCTTGCAAGCTACATCATCATTATTGTAAACTCCCCTGACTGAAACCAACTGCAAGCAAATGCTGTTCACAGTGTTACACCAGAATCTGGCATCAGAATGAGCCAGTAGGGGACAAAAAAATTCAGAGTGGAGTTGTATTTGTATTCTGGGCATGAACTAAGCCTGTACCACTGGAGTTAATATACACTGTCCCCACCACCTACCTTTGGGGATCTTAAGGCTCCCTCCATCAGTCTGACTCCCACTTGGGCAGAGGTTACTTACAATGCCATGGCATGAGTGGTAGGATCCCTTTGAAACACAGCCTTTCCCAGTCAGAGGCCTTTGGAGCAGGGCACTGTCTCTTTATTCTGGAATTATGGCATTTATATTAGCAAGGCTGCTAAGGAACTCGTGTTTAGAAAATATGCACTCTGCAGAAATGTTTCATGGAAATTAGATTTCAAGAGGCAAAAATAGCACAGTATCTTGAGACTGCAGAAGGGAGACATCCTTTTCTTCCCTCATTCCCCAGTAATTAATTTCTCCTTGGGCATAATTTGAGGGGAAGTACTTTATTTCATTAATGCTCTGTCTACCTGTAGGGAACATTCTTTCAATGGATTTTTTTTGCATGTACAGCTTTGATTGAGTGCTCATCAGAGATCTGGCAGAACAATTTCATAGAATCATAAAAAGATTTGGACTGGAAAGGATCTTAAGGGTAACGTAGTTCCAACCCCCCTGCCACAAGCAGAGAATCTTCCACTAGACCCTGTTGCTCAAAGCCCCATCCAACCTGGCCTTGAACAACTCCAGGCATGGGCCATCCTCAAATTTAATGCTGAGTGTTTTCTTTGTAGGATACTCATCAATCTCGTGTGCACTTAGTCAAATCCAAGTCTGGGGAATGTAGGTTTCACCTTAGCAAAGCCACTGGAATTGCACCCAGTTCTACAAGAGCTCTGCTTGGCCATTTGTTCACACCATGGAAGTGGCAGTGACTCACAAACTCAGATTGGATCTGACTAAACAATAATGTCTGTGGAAACACAGTTCAATGTGTTCCAGTCCTGTGTGTTCAGTTATTTTCTTAGTAGACTAATCTCAGAGAGTAGGAAGTCTCTGCTGATTTAGGCCATGAGTGTTTCTCCTAACCTTTCACCTCTAGCAAACTGGAAACAAACAAACAAACAAACAAACAAACAAACAAACCAACCAACAAACCTTTCATCTGACTGGTCCAGATATTCCCTTCATGTCAAAAGTCAGCTGAAGCCTTAGCTGGACACAATCTACACTGTCAGATATACATGGTCAGGATCAGCAAGGGGGGACTGGGCACAAGCCGTAGACCTAGATGTGCAGGAAGTTAAGCTGCTAGAGTTAATTCCAGCCTTAAACCCTAGGAGTTGATGGAAAGTCCCTTTGTCTCTTTGCATCATTAAGACTATGTAAGATGTCCCCCAGCTCAAATCAAGATCCTCCTCTGTTTGGGGTTCAGATCCATCAACAAGATTTTCTCTGGGCCTTTCTGTTCAAAACTCCTCCCTGTTCCTGGAGAGAGACCACTGCTACAAAGTCTGTTCCCTTGAGACATTCACTTGCACAAGTGTCTTTTATTCTTAAAGACTGACTCAGGGCCTCTTGGAGATTTTTCCTCCTCTGCTTGATGTAATAATAGTTGAACAGAGACAGATGCCTCACCTCGACTAGAAAGTTACGTGGTGAAGTCACACTCATACATGTCCCACAGCTTTTTCTTGACCTAAAATTCTTTTTGAAGGAAATAAAAATTTCCTTGTCTGTAGGTTGATTTTGTTCTCAGAGCTGAGCTGCTGCATAATTCTTGGACAAACTCCAACTTTGAATGCGTCCTCCTCATTGTCCAATGCATAGGAGACTGAGCCAGCAGCTTCCAGAGCTGCAGTTCACAAAATTTTCTCATCACAGAACTGAATTTGCTGCCACAGTCTCCCTCCAGTTTGCACTTCTAGGTTCATAGACCCATGAGGAGTCAGCTTCTTGCACAGAAGCCTCTGCTCAGGAGCTAGGACAAGCCTTCTCCAGGAGTGGAAGGGCAACAATGGACACTGCAGCCAGTCAAATCGATTCTCTGGGGATCTGCATCTTTTGTGTGGGTGCCTATTTCTTTTCCTTAATGCAAGGGGAATCACAGCTATCCTAAATAACACAATGCCACCATGTCACTCTGTGACTGAATTAGTCAGTGTTTGAAAATGACTTACAGGCAGAAAAGTCCTATCTTTTTAATAGAGAACTTGCCCTTTTCCCCAGGAGTCCTATTCAGAACCTCTCAACCTTGACAATAAATTGAAATGGAAAGCTTTTGAGTACTGTAATGAATACATTATCTTAATTTCAGAGGATTTTGGAAGGGGTAAGATTTTGTGCAGAAGGTGATTTTGAATATTTAGCAACACAACCTTAGCTAAAGCTTTTTTCTTCCATAATTATGCTTTTTAAATACAATTCTCTTAGCATTTTAGATTCAAAGTTACGAAATATCCTTTGGCTCAAGTCGAAATTTCCCCCTGTTTTTTTGATATTCTTTCAAAAGATAAGGGTCTAATTCTCTCTTCCCTGGTGCACTTTATACTCATTTACACATGTAAAATGCTATTATTCTTTCTTGGAACCATATACCAAAATGCAAATTACTCTATAAGAGGAGCAAGCATCAAACCCAAGGATCCAGAGGCTAAGGGCAAATCAGCATCCTAGCAGGAACAAGCTGGAGAGTCAACCTGAGGCTTGTCAGCTACTTTAGAGTGATAATTCACATTCATGCCCTTACTCTGTGGCAAAAGGAAGGCGAGCTTAGTTCCTCACGCTCACCACAGCCTGAAAGCACACACATGACCGTAACTTAACTTCTGATCTTAGGGGTTGGCAACTTCTCTAGGGGTCCCTGCCCTCAGAATGACCCACTGTGAATGTCATGTAAACACAGAGCTGCAGCTCACGGTGTGTGCTCACTGTCTAGGTGCCCTTGTCTCTCTTACACATTAATGGTGCCTGAGAGTGGCTGGCAGTCAGTTTAGCAGGACTTGGTGACCAAACCTGCTCCAACTGCAAGTAGAGCGAAGGACAGTCCTGACAGTAATGAGTGACAGAACGACAGACCAGCCCTGAGCAGCACATCCTTCCATCCTCTTGCTGTCTGTACCCAGGCAGGCCTGGAGGAGCTGGGCTGGAGGCATACCAGCAGCCAGACTGAATGGTTTGGGGCTTGCCAAAGCTTTTGCAGCTCCCTCCCTCCAGTGCTACTCTGGTTAAGCCTGTGCACTCCAGGGAAGTGGCTGCTCCATCCTTTGGGCAGGCAGCTTCCTGAGGCAGGGCTTTTGGTTGCAAGGCAGTCTGGCTGGCCTTTATTTTCCTTAGAAAGCAGTAATGCTTTGTAGGGCTGTCAGGAAACATCAGCCTGACAGTCTCCTCCACATACTCCTCTTTCTGCCTGGAGGAGAGGATGAAGTGAAGGAGCAATTTGGCATGAAAATGAGAAACAGGTCAAGCTGCTTGGAAACCTGGCCTCTGAAAAAGAGATAGGGAAAGAGAACAGAAAAGCAATTACCACAGAAAGCTAGGTTACTCCTTACTCCAAATTAGTACAGCTGATGTGAAAAACCCCGACCAACCTTTTTGTAGCTCAGCTGAGAGGCTTGCTAAAGGTGCTCTGTCACCACTGAAGCAGCATTTCCAAATCTGGAAGGAGACCACATTTCCACTTATTTTCACTCCAAAGTGAAACAACCCTTCTCTGCTCAGATATTTGAGACCCTCATCTGAAAAAATCTTGGTGCTAGAGATAGGGAGAAAGAGGTTCAGGTTTATAAAGCTATCCAGATGCATAAGTGGTTGTCAAAATTTCCAGGTAACAGAGTTAAGTCACTGACCATCTACATTTCTTTCTGAATTTTATTGATGTTACTCAACAGCTCACAAGGGTAAGGCTTGTGATCCTCACTCAAGCAGTGGCTGTAGTGTCTAGGAGGAACTAATATATGTATCATAAATGCACTTGGCCTCTTCTTGATGTATGTGCAAAGAAGTATTTTTGTGATGTGGCTTGTTGCCAGTGTTCCTGAGAAAGTCACATATGTGATTCTTCCTCTAGAAACTGATAAAATAGTAAAATTAGGTTTTTTAATACTTCTAAGCCTCTTTTTGCAGTGTTTAACCCTTATTTATTAAGAAAATGAAAAAGTCAACACTTCCCTTATTCCCCTGAATTCCCCCATCAAGAGCTTATCTCATCCATCACAGTGACAGTGGTATGTTAACAGGCACCAAAAACTATGTGCCTCCTCCTCTAAGGGCACTCCTATGCAAAGTGAGCCAAGGGTAGATGTGAATTTCCTGACTTCCTTAGTGGCTTTAATCTCTAATTTTAATGCTATGTTAGAATAAATATTTCACATCTATTGTTGAAGTCTCCGGGTGATTTCTGATCCTACTAGATTAATTCCAACTTTCTTTCCCTTGATAGCTGAGTTGGATGTAGTAAATTATGTTCTGTCCATTCTGAGAGCTGCTCAACTTATTCAGTAATCCTAGATTGCTGCTAGTCATGTCCATCTCTCAAAGAACAACTTAAAACATAACTCTCTCAGACGTCAATTAAGATGCCCCTGCCTTGATTAACAGGATTTCCTCCCCCCCCCTTTTCTTTGGTGTGCTTACAAAGCCTACTAGGTTTACAACTCAGTAAGTCAAAGTCCTTTACCTACAGGTCAAGCACAGGAGAGAGAGCAGATTATCCTGCCCATCCATCCCTTCCCTGGAGAGGGGGAATATACGAAATTAGAATTGGATATTCTCTATGTCTTGTTTCATCTTCCACTTAAATTGAGGACAAAGAACAAATCAGGGTCTAAGTGTGACAGAATGAAAATTTGGTCTTAAAAAAGCAGGTTTCAGCAAATTCGGAGGGCAGTTAGGCAGAGTCTCGGGAAGAAATTCCCAGTGGAGAAGTGCAGAAAGCTGATGCCTAATATCACAAGCAAAGCAGTGCAGACAAGCAATAGGATCTAGAGTAAACACCATATAGCTGCATCAGGAGTGTGTCATTACTTGAAATTAAATAAAAAAGGAGTCTCGCAAATAGTAAAAACAAGGCAAGAAAACAACAAAAACAATTCTCCTAACTGTGTGAGAAGCAGGAGTGAGGCAAAGGGAGTTGTAGCTCCATTACTTAATGGACACAGAACAAATAAAGCATGATGAAGAGGTGTTTGAAGTATGCGATGCTTTTTTTGGGTGAATCTTCATTAGAAAAGAAATTGCCGTGAAGTCTCATTGAAGTGGTTGAAAAAACTGTACTGACTGGTTTGCAATTGTCTCTTGTCAAAATGAGAAGGCATTTCAAGTTGGATTCTGCAGGGGAATTTTTTCCTTGGGACTATTTCTGTTCACTGTCTTCATTATGATGGTGGATGATGGAAGAGACTTCATGTGCAGCAGACACCCATCTTGGGAAGGAGCTATAATGAGATTGGAAGGCATAATAAGGAAAAGACTGATCTCAATGAGCTGGAGGAATGATCCAGACCCAGTGAGATGGAATTATTTTGAGAAAAGTTGGAAGTATTACATGTTGAAATCAAATGCATAAAAACAGATTGCACAATAAATGCTGAGAAAGCAGTACAGAAGAACCAGAGCTGGGGTTTTGGCTTACTGCAAACTGAGCAAGCCAATAATATGTTGATGTTTTGAGAAAGGTGAATCTTTGGGTAGGAGGTGTTAGCAGGCAGAGAGTGTGAGAGCTACTTATGCCACTTCACCCAGCGCTGCTGAGATCCCACCTGGTGCAATGTGGCCAGATTTGGATATCATGTCAGAGACAATCTGGGCAAAGCAGTGAAAAAAGGAATAGTTTCAGAAGGCACAGGATAAGTGGGTTTGGTTTTGTCTATAAAGTAGATAACTGAGGGGAATAACAAAGCTTTCAATACACAGAGAGCTGTTTTTTACTTTCCTGCTTGTCTCCTGCAGGCAGGATGAGAAATAATTGGCGTAATATATAGAAACATACCCTAAGATTAGGTGTAATCTCCTGTAATATCCTACAGCCTGTAGGAGAGCTGTAAACCTTGAGCATGGGGAGAAGAAGGATATTGCAGAATTGCCTTCACTGAAATCTTTCCAGAGCAGGTAAGAGGGTCTATGGAATGGAGTCAAGCACCTCTCAAGATTGCTCTGATCTCCTTCTCAAGCCAGGCTATGGAACTGGGGAGAGATTTTGGGAGACTATATAGTCCATTCCTCCTCTCCAAAGCACAGTTAACTGGAAAGCATTAATGTATTTCAGGAAACAGGATAATGGTGCAAAATAGAAACTAATACCTTTGATTTCTGCTGTACCACAGCAGAGTCCCAAGCTCTTTCTGACCTGGCAGGGGTGGCAGTGGCAGTCCTGTGCTGTGGAGGGGTCTGCCCTGCAGTCGGGGTGATGGTGTGTTGCAGTTTATGTGCAATATGTTTTACAGCTATCAGATGTTCTGTAGGTCATCCTTTTTTCCATATTAACCCGCCCTTGAGGAGTTAGACCCAAAGAGCCAGTGGAGGAAGAATCACAATGGGATGAAACCACATCTGAGGTGAAGACGTTTGCAGGGACAAGATGGTGTCTTCCCTGGTGTCCCAGCCTCCTTCCCTAGAAGGCTGGACACCCAGGCTCTGAGATTGAAAAGAAGCTGGCCTTAGAAAAGAAGAGGATGCAAGTGACTCATCTGCCACAAGAGACAATCTCCCTGTCCGACTGTAACACCGGGAACGGTGATTTACACAGGAAAAGCCCTGGTGCATTTTGTCAGAGAGGATGGCAAATGCAGAGGACCAGAGTTCGCTGGCTGTGAGATGTAAAATGTTGGTTCTTGGGCTGGGGATGGTTCCACAGTCCCTACAGGCCCTGGTGCAACCAGACCTCTGTTACTGGAGCAGCTGTGACATGGGCACAGGGAGGCTCAGAGGGATGGTGTGAACACCTCTCCCTGTACAGAGGATGGGAAACTGGCCCCAGCCCCAGCTGCATCT
Organism: Leptocoma aspasia; assembly: GCA_013399835.1. Lineage (NCBI taxonomy): Eukaryota > Metazoa > Chordata > Aves > Passeriformes > Nectariniidae > Leptocoma > Leptocoma aspasia. Next base: position 703,027 of record VXAX01001069.1, on the reverse strand, counting down.
TTTTCCTCATGGTCTGTGTTTAAAAGATAAATTGACTTTGTCTGTGCTAAGTTACGGGGATGTTTGCCTCCCCAGAACCCAGTACCCACATAGAACTGGAGCTGCAGAGCTGCTCTCATTTTTTTGAGCTCTGTAGGAGAAATGAGTCCCAAGGAAACTTGAGTGTGTTTTTCGATCTTGAAAAAATGAGTTTCTCGGTCCCTCCCCACCTTGCTGGAGTAATTCCCATAAAATAATCATTGCTTTTGAAGCCAGTCCTACTTTTCTCTCATGCTTGAAAAGCTGCTCCCTCCAGCTCTGTGTACAGGCACCGATTGGCTCTTCTCCAAGTAATACTCAGAGAAGAAACGCCTGCTCGCGTACCTGCTGCAACTATTTACATTTCACTCTCTTTGGCAATAAATTAGTTCCACAGAGGTCTGAGCAACAGTTGTTTTGAGCAGGGAGGGAGTTTGGATTCTGCAACTGCATTTACACAGCCAGCCCTTATCTTCACGAGTATAAGAGAGCAGGGAGCTTCTTGATGCAAACTAACACCAAGTGAACTGTGTTTGCCAGCAGAGCAGCTTCCCACGTGAAAACCCTGATTTCCTTCTTCTTGATGAGGCCATGGCACAGCCAAGTCAAGGACAGAGCCTCTTTTTTTCCAAACCAACTGTCAATGGAATAAGTAATTCTGCAGACCTGTCTTTCACATCTCACTCACTTTATATGCAGTCTAATTAATTCTGTCGGGGAAAATAATTGGCTCGGATCAGGTCGATCTGACTGAAGTTCTAAATAACTTTGGTTGAGTGGTATTTATATTTCAGCAACTAGTCTTGGGTGAAGCGCTCGCACGCGCAGAATACTAAGGCTGTGCTAACTTGGCACAAAAATAGCGCTGTGGTCCGTCAAGTGGCATTAAGTCCCATCTATAAAAAGCCGTGCAGCTGCCTCTGAAGTGCAGCTACCTCGGGAGAGGGGGAGGGGAGCACTCCAGCCTGTGTCGGTGCTGGACAATGGGCAGCATGGACACACTGCCAGTTGTCGAGAGTGAGGAGTGAAAAGCTTCCCAGCCACAGAGGAGTGATTGGAATGACCCTGTGGGGACACAGGAGTTGTTGAGGAAAGACTTCAAGGGTGCAGTCATGCCAGGAAGGTGCAGAGGCAAGGAGCAGTCAGTGTTGGGGAGGCTCCAGGGTTATGGACAAGGCTGGAAGATCTGGAGTAGGGAAGAAGACAGGGACAGAGGAGAATGGGACATCACAGGCAAAGAGAAGGCTGGTATAGCTGTACTCTGGGACTGTCCTGACCTGGGGGATGGACCCAGTGAGGGAGGATGGGCCTGAGTGCTGCCAGGGAGCTGTTCTGACAGCTGGACTGCCATGGTCAATAAATGAATACCACCCTCTCACTGTAATGTAGGGTGGGGTGTTCTCTGTGGTTTTTTTAAGGCATGAACATCTTGACTTAAGGACACAGATGGAAGGCAGGTGTTACTGTGCTGAAGGTCAGAACTACATTTAAAAGTACCTTTAGCTTTCTTCATCCTACAGTTTCTCTGTGAACATTTGGGCCAGCACATCTCTCCCCCTCCACCCAACAACTCTTAGATCTGCAGCCAGATCCTCACTCTCCAACTCAGCCTTCATCTCCGCTTGCAACAGCATCAGCCCACTCTCTTGGATCCTAGAAAAGGAAATTCGTCTTTCCATCTGGTCCTCTTCATCTCCTCGTTCAATAGGTAGCATTTGCCTGAGATAGCTCACCCCGTAGTGGAGAACAACAAGTTTTGTGCTGCTCTGACTGCCACAAAAGGTCTTCTTTCCTAAGCAAATCATGTAAACTGGCTCTCCTACTGCAAGCCTCCTCTACTAGCCTGTGCGAGCTGCTGGTCTCTCCGCAGGAAGCCTGGGGAAATGAACAAGTGTGAACAACAGTGTCGCAGTCTTCTGCACTTCCTTTCTCCCCAGTGCTAAAAATAAGATCTCATTTGTAAATAAGATATCTCCTATTTTTATAGTGCTTTTGAGATGTGCTGGATTAACAAGTCTGCATCCTGACTCCCTCTCCAACCACAGTTTGTGCCCAGCCTGGGCAGTAGCTGTGCTTGCTGTGTCAAATCACAGCACGCTGTTGATGTGTTTCCGTCCTGCTCCGATGCATCCTTGGGAAGGTGAGCAGTTTTCATTCCAGCTGGGTCTCTGGTTTCTCCCCCAGGATTACCAACATGACACACATGCTGGCAATTTCTGATCTTGTAATGGGGACACCAGTCTGCAAGACCTACCTAAGCTCATTCACAGGTAGTAACTAAAAGCAACTCAAGTATCACCATCACACTCACTCTTCTGCTTTGTTTTCAGCCAAAACTTGCCTGCTAACAGACATGGTTTGCCAACACCTCAGGATAATTGCTATCATTGAAGAGGCTTGTCACCTTTACAGCTTGTCTCCTTTCCCAGCCCTACAATGGAGTTCACCAAAGTAAATGTTTCTTTCCTCTAACTCTCATGTTGAAGAGTTAAATCTCTGCAGAAGTCAATAGCCCTGAAATGAATTGGCACACAAAAATATGTGATGTGTTGATGTACTTACCACGTAGACACCAGACAGCCGTTCTCCAACCCTCCTTCATGTGTCTGGATGAGGTTGAGCTGTGGGACGTCATGGAGAAAGACTGCTCAGAGCAGATAATTTATCCTTCTCATTGCTGACCTAAAAGAGCAAAAGGGATCAAGCTGCTCAAGCTACTGGGCTGCAATTGCAGCCATCACAAGCAGAATGGATCTAGTCTTGATGCAGCTAATTTGTAAACCACTAGCAATAAAATCATGGCAGCTCAAAGCCCGGGAGGCAGTGTAAAATTGTGCCTGGAACTCTGTAGTGCTTATGGCAGTCTGAATCACTGCTGTTTCATCCCAAGCTATATCTGAGCCACCCCTGTCAAAACCATCCTGAAGATATGACATGACACTGGTTGTTAGGCTGCCTTCAGCTGGGATGAGGTCTCCAATTTTAAGGAAGCAGCAAGGGATTGAAGTTTGTCCAGCTTCATCCCATGGGGTACTCCAAATGGGGCACTCTAAGTCTTCAGTCTTCAGAGCTCCCAGAGCCTCCAAACCCAAAAAGGATTCTGGCTGTGCTCAATTCACTGCTGATGAACAAATAAAGTAAGAAACCTCTTGTGATGACATAGAATGGATCCAAGCTGGTGGGATAGTACAGAAATCTTGTAGCCTACCCCGGGATCCTCCTCATCCACCACTCAGCTGGAGCAGAGTCTGCCTGTGATAATTTCAGCACTTTCAGATATGGTCCTAAGCAGGACCAGCTGGATGAAATCCTATGACCTGTGCTATGAATGAGATAGGCAACCTTCTGCCTTTAAGTCTGTGAGTCTGGAAAAATAACCCAGCATCAAAAATAATACTCTGCCATAGGAAATGTCTATGAGAGTATTACCATTACTCATTTTACCTTGAAGAATTTCCCGCATCCTTCCCTGCCCCCGCTTAAAGATTTATTTTGTTTCTTCTCTCTCCAAGCTCAATCCAATTAAACAAAAAAATTACTTTATTCATGTGAGTGTTCGGTGAACTTTACTCAGGAAAAATGCTGAATATACCAAAATCAAAGAACATTTTTTATGTGACTAGGCTTTTCCTGGGATTTTTTTTTCTTGCTCAGCAAAGCTCTTAAGTAAAGAAGTGGCTGAAACCCCACTCTTCAATATACAGACAAGTCAAACATCACCGAAATGACAAAAATATGGAATGCTATTTTATCTATTTTATTGGTCGCTGAATTTCTTTTCCACATTGGGAGCATTTCTATACATGAGATTAACAAAATAAGACCTTGATCCTCTGAATGTAAGAGGATTTTAAAACAGCAAAATTAAGCTCTTGGAATATAAGAATGGTTAGACTTAGGATTGTCTGGGCAATATTCATTTGATTCCCATTTTCATATGTATTATGATACCATCTTTCATCTTGTACCTACATACTTGCATACTAATTTTTGCCTGGGAACCTCTCCTACATTCACCATCCAAAATAAATTGTGATCTCATGATCAGCCATTTCATACTTTTCATCATTTCTCTTCATTATTCAGAGTGCATCTCATGCCTTATTTACAATCTGCTATTCAAACTGTGCTGTGGAGGAAATGGACAGCAATTTCCTGATTAACTTTCCTGCCTAACCTCTTGTGGTACCATCCAAGTGCTTTCCAAGTTTTTCTGAATTTGTCTAGACAGCTTCTGTGTGAGGTCTAATAGGCTGCCTGGAGGCAGGGGTGTTAGAAAAAGATCTGGAAAATGGGATCGATAAGAACAAGCATTTGCAAGGCAGCCTAATAATGAAGGAGAAACGAGACACAGATTAGCCATGGTGCTGTGTACAGAAGGACAACTAGGAGCCTGAGGGAGGGCAAAAGTGTCTGTGGAGAAGCAGGGACACTGGCTCTGGGTGTCCTGTGAGGGGCTTGGCTGGCCATGGCAGCAGCTCTGTGAGCCTGTTGATGCCATCACAGATCTCAGTGGCACCAGGCAGCCCTCCTCCCACCTTCCTATCTCTTCTCTTCTGCTGGAAGGGAACATTTCCAGTGAGTGTTCTTCCTTCAAGTCAGGGGCTTGGCAGACTGCTACTAGGGGAGGATGTGCTGGACACAATGGGGACATTGTGCTGAAAGCCCCAGAGGTAGGTGCCAGCTAACACGAGCTGAAAACAGCCACAGCAAGGTTACTGATGGGACTTTGCACCAAATTCATCACCAGTCCATCACACTCCAGCTCACTGGCAGTCCAGGCCAGGAGGCAAGGTCTGTGTCCAACAGAAAAAAATGTTGTCCTCTTGAGATGCGAGATCATGAAAATTAGGGGCTTCTCACCAGGACTAATCACTGGGGGGAAAATCAAGAGCAGGAGTCACTCACCAATGATTCCCAATGCATGGCTGAAAAGGACAAATGGAGATCCTCCTCTTGCAGGGGAGCAAACACCTGTGTACAGGCATCATTCATCCAGATGGACACTCTTCTCCTGGAGTGTCCATCCTTTCTCACTCTGAACCCATCCATACTTTTTTTCTAATGTATTCATAGCTCTCTACTCAAGGACGCCTCAGCTGGGAGGTGCAAGTGCTGTTACACCAACGTGCTCAAAAACCCAGGGATTAACAGGGATTAAGTAGATCCACATTTACACTGCTCATACCACTAGTGATTGTATTGCATGCTTTGAAATCTCCAGGGGATATAACTCTGGGTTTGCCATTCTGCAATGAGACTGCTTCTCAATTAAAAAGCAATCGCATTTTCTTAAGAGGAAGGAAAAATGGCTCTAAGAACTGTTATTAGCAGAGCCACACAGGTGGATTATGGATAAAAATTGAATGTAATTTAATGTTTTGTAAGGGAGGAAACTTTTGATGTGAATTTATGGATTAGGTGGTTTTGTTTTCATACTGGGCAAGGGAGGTATATGTATATACATATATATATACATATATATATATATATATGTCTGTATTTTAGGTATAGTGTAGGTAGTTAATGCTTTGGACGATAACAGAATGTGATTATTCCTGCTTTCCTGTTTTTCTGGCTTTATTCCTTTACAGCCTTTCTGGAACTGAAGCCTGCAAATACCTTAAAGGCTGAATCTTAGCCAGGATGCTGTCAAACAACTGTATTTCATCAAAACTTAGTGTCGTGCCTGGATGGCTCTGTCCCGAAGCTCAGCTCCACACCACTGAAATAGCATGGCAGAAAATAGCATATTGAACCTCGCAAAGGTATGGATCAATGAAGGCATTAGCAAAGCGACCTTATGGGTGGGGGAGCCAATGCAGAAGCCCCATGCAATGGAAGCTCAAGAGCCCTGTCTTGAGCAGGCTGTACAGTAATGACTGGTAATGCAGAGAGCGGCAACACATTAAGGAGGAGGCCCTTTACAGCAACCCCCCTGTAGCTGAATTTCCAGGAACAAAAGAACTTTTGTCTCTCTTTCCTGCCAAGGTTTGTTGGATCTGTCACACTGGCAACGTTAAGAGCCTGGTTCAGGGAAGGCAGCCCTGTTGATGTCACTGTGGCTGCTGGTCCCCTTTCATGGGCACGGTTGCCCCCTGCCCCTGACTCCTGCTAAGCTCAGGGTGGGCACAGGGTAAGGCCCCCTTAGGGGACAGGCAGAAAAAGACAAACAGCAACTTTCCAGAGAGGACCTGGCACTATGAAGCTGTGAGACTTTATGATTAAGCTGTAAACTGCCCCCTGTAGCATTGCTTGGCTGGCTAATATCTTGCATAATAAATGGAGTGAGCACAGAAAGATTTACTGGTTTGAGCATTTCTGTCCCTATTATGAATTCACCAAGTGGAGTGAAGTAGGCACCCAGTCTCCACGAGGCAAAGTAAATAAAATAAAATGAAAATCTAATTTTCTCTAGATTCCGACAAGCCTTTAGGAGGACAAGAGGATTGCAACAGATACTTGTTTTCCTATAGATTTCCAATCATACTTTTTTGCCTCATATCACCTCTACATACTCAGCCTGTTTATTTCTTCCCCATTCCATAATAAGAGGGAAATAAGCTGGGGGAGTCTAATTACTGAAATTTAATTAAAACAATTTAAAAATTACTTAATCAATTTTCTAACAAGATCTTTTTGGTAACAGCTGTACACAGGCAATTTATTAGTTACTGAAGCCAACCTTGTTTTTTAATATAAACAGACTAATTAATCAGTGGTTAACTCTTGTAATGACCAGCTCTAGCATGTAATTATTGCTGCTGTCATGAAGCATAATAGCTTATTTCCCAGGGTTATTATGCAAATTGCCAACATTGACCACTCTGTGTAAAGTTTAAAGCGCTTTTCGTGATTATCTCTCATTTCCACATTCTCAAGACATTTTAGAACACATTTTTTTCCTGGTGTCAAAAGTTTTATGCAGCTTTTCAGTTCAGTAGCACATATCTGGGCACACTGGAGAGAAACATTCCAGTTCTTCCAGGTCTTATTGCTGGAGGGGAATGGAAGAAGAAAAAATGTTTATTTCCCACATTAGAGACCTGCTCTATGCACACCTTTTTGTGTGGGCCTGTGGAAAGAAAGAACCAAGATCTCCAGCAGGCTAAAGAAGTTGGAGGTATTTATTTTAGCATTTAACTAGTTTTGAAGGTGAAGTCCATTGAGGTGAGGCAGACCCCTGTGGAGGAGAGCCAAGAGCTCTCCAGAGCTCAGTAGAAAGCAGGCTAAATGCAGGCACACAGGAAAAAAGTTCAATGTAAGACTAGCAGGAGAAGGCACGAAACCTCATGGAGTACCCAGAGCTCACAGACAGTGGACTAAGAGCTGCTTGGGGTTAGAAGAAGGGGAAAAGAAAATACCACAGAGATGACCTAGTCCTGACCTTCAAAGGCTTTGGGACAATGACTAAGATAAGGGTAATACATGGAATAATAGCACTTAAAAGGAGCCATGGGATTTAGTAAGGCATAAACGTCTCTGAGGTGAATATGCATATCTGGAACTTGTATCTGTAGACATGGAAAGTATGCATGGATGGGTAGGTGGAGAGATGTGTGCCTACAGCCCCTCCCAGCCCCTCCTTCTGCTCACCCCATGGTAATTGCCCCCCCAGTACTGACCCAGTGAATGCACAGGGACCCTGGGGCTGCCCCTTCTGCTTCCCCATTGTTACCCAGCCCTGTGCACATTACGGAGTTAAAGATTATTTTTAACAGATCTAATAAACCTGAAATTTCCAGCAGCAGATGCCAATTTTATCATCTCACTGGAGCTGCCAATAAAGAGGTTCGCACAAAGATAGCAGGAAGGAAAGCAGAGTGAGCAGAGGGGCTGTTAGAGAGGAGGCAAGTGTGAGGTAGTTGCAGGCAGCAGTCAGTAGGGCAGTAAAAACTAATAAAACCTCGATGTACAAACCACACTAATCAAAGAACAGGTATTGCATTCCTATCTCCCATTTCCTTGGCCTTCACACAACAGCTGGTGGGAATAACGTGCTTGTTTTTGTAAATAAACAGATCCCAAGTGAGCTATACCTGAGCTTCTCTGTCAGCCCACTGATGTGCAACAACCATTTAAAATCTCTAAAATGAAACCATGAACTTTCATGAGTTTTCTCACTGCCAGCTCTCCCTAGCCTTGTGGTATAGAAAGGGCTCTGGGCTGGCTTTGAAGGTCTGAGTCAGCACCAGGGAAGGAAAGGAAGGAAGAAGAGAGGGAGAGCAAGAGAGGGATAGCAAGAGAGGGAGAGGTGGCCTTTTTCCAGGGCCCATTTTTAGCCTGTTAGACCATCTGTGTTAACTTCAGGAAGGTGGTGGGAGAACTGGAAGGAAGGAGCTGCTGCAGTGGACCTGGACTAGACATGGATCTAAATTTCTGCCTGCCATGTCCAATTCTTTGGATGAAGGCACCCAGTCCCCTTTCCCAGTCACAAAAATCCTTTGACATCTCTGGCCTGTTGTGGGGTTGGATCACAGCTGGGAAAAAATGAGACTGTTTCCTTAGAGACAGCATTACATATAATTGTCCGGGTCATGTCCAGGATTGAACCAATTTTGAAAAATTTAGCACTGTTCCACCACTGGTGAAGGCAGAATAAGCCCTGGACATTATTTTTGTCAAAGAAATAGTTTCTTTGTGGCTCATCATCCAGAGCTGGGGTTAACCCAGCTGCCACTTAATTCAAACACCAAACCCAGAAGGAAGCAGAAGAGAGCTTTGCCTGCTGGGAGCACGCTGTGGAGGCAGCTGTTTTTGTCCTGGCTGCTCAGACCACAATAATTTAAAGTATGGCCTGGCAGCCTGTGCATTTATTGCCAGTGCTGCAAGATTGCATGGGCTGTAAACAGGCTGCAAAAGTGCCAGCAAGTGCTCTTCTTGCTGGGGAAGGACGGCCAAGGGGTCTGGGTCTGCCCTCATGCTCTCACTGGAGACAACAGGAAGGATTTTGCTGGCATCACTGGCTTTCAGCAGGTGTAAAAGCAGCATCCTTCTGCAAGGGCAGACTCAGGCTCTGACAGCGATGGGTCAGACACCTGGATGTAGTATGTCCCAAACACCAGGAAGTAGCAGAGATATGTGGCCTGTGTGCCACTGTGACTGGAGAGACGAGAAGGCAGCCTGCCTGACTGCAAGGCAGGACAGCAGGAGGTGTGCTCAGCTGGCTGAACATTGCCCTGCATGTGTATTTCTCACTTATCTCAAAGGTTTTATGACTCAGAAGTTTGTTTTCATGGGTTGCAGAAAGGGAAATTTGCATTATTTCTTGTTTGTGTACCACAGCGTGTCTCCAGGAGCACAGATGCTCTTACAGCTCTTGATACCAACAGAGCAGAGATTAGTCTGGTGCAAACCATCACATTTTTACCAACCATCAGGGGGTACCACTCCCCCCAGGAGCTGGCAGAAGCGAGGGGTTTGGTAACTGATGTTAAATCTTCCATCAGAAAGTGCATGGAATTAGGGCAGCCATATATTTCCTCCAATTTGGCATTGAACGGGAGGCATAGAACGAGCGTAATTTCCACATCAGGCTGGAGTTGTAATAGGAAAGCCATCTAACAGGTGAAAAATGAAATGGCCCCTGACATGGGCAGTTAATCCCTCCTGCCTGTCACAGCTTTCCCCACTGCTCCCTGAAGTCTCTGTGTAATATAAACTGTGCTCATTTCACAAGCTCACTGCAGGCTAAACAGCTGTTAATCGCCCTTGACTGCGCTGCTGTAATCATCTGCAGCACTGAAGTACATGTTGTACTACCCAGATTGTTGGTATTCCAGGGTGGGCTGCAAAATCCGATGCTGCAGAAGCACAGATTTCACTGTGGGCTGTCAAAGCTTGCTGGCAGTCTGGGTACCCCCTGTGCTTTCATGACCACGGCCACCTCAGCTGTGTCTGTGCATGTCACGGCTGCACCTCCTGGCAGCGGGGTGCACGTGCCTGAGACAGCAAGCACACGGCACTTGGAGGGGGATCAAGATTTTGATTCACATTTTGATGGTCCAGGTTGCTAGCAGGCCCTCGGAATTTGGTGAGGATGGAGCATCCCTCCCACTGCCATGGCCTGGCCTCACTGCCTGGGAGCTGAGGCAGAGGGGTCCTGGCTGCAGGATGAGCCCTGCATGTGAGTGTGCTGGATGGGGAGGCAGGTGGGTAACAAGCACAGGTTGCCAGAGCTTGGTAGTAAAAGCCTCGTTCAACAGGGGCCTTCTTCGTTACATTTCCCTAAAAGAACAGCCACTTCTCTGCTTTTGCTGTGCCTTCCCTTTGGGTTCCACCATCACAGACTTGATGGTTCCCCAGCCCTGGAGAAGCCCTCCTCTTTCTACATTGGACCACTCTCAGATGCACCTCAACACCACCAGGGATGTCTTAAAAGCAGTCCTAAAATAATTTAAATGGGTTTCATTAGCAAAAGAGGATCTGCTTTGAAAGAGATGTATTTCTTTAACGGATGTTTCTCTTTGTGGTTACCCTATCTTACTTAACACTCCAGTCTTGATTTTTGTAGTATTTAACTGAAACCCAAGTGAGTTTTCTCTCCCTGTATGCTGTATTTTTTCCCCTGAATATCAACCTGCATTAAGTAAATGCAGTCTTTTTTTTTAAATATTTGATATCTTCAGCGTTTGCTGTTTTGATTACATTAGCCCCTAGCTCATTGTATACCTACTGCATAAGCAAGGGGCTAGGAACTTTGTTAATTTTCAAAACAAAATGCATCTTTAGGCCTAGACCTGTATGACTGATGAGCAACACAGTGTTGTGACTATGGTTTAATTAGACCTTAAAATTTAAAATAATTGAATCTGCTTTAAGTGGTGCTTACACATTTTTTTCTGCCTATTCCTCAGTTACCATGAGGAGACATGGTGGAGCTTGATTAAAAGAAAAGGATTTCAAAATAATGTTCCTATACATGGGCACCCAAACTGAATTTGAAATGTTTAAATATGCATGTCTGCTTTGCCTTCATGCTAATCAATCACAGAGGTGAACTGGCCCATTTTTTGTTAACTAACCAATTAGGCAGCACAGCTTACAAGCTCTAAGTCAAATATTGGGCAAGATAGCTGTCTGTCACATTTGAGAAATATATTTAAGAGTTAATGGTCTGTCCCCAGATATGTTATGAGCAAAAAATTGGCCTAAATGTGTAGAATGAATTATTTACTGTGCACAATTCTCCCAGTTTTTCTTGTTCAAAACACAAGATAGTTAAACACATGCCATTATCTCCACTTTTCTAGATTCATAGATCTTAAGGCCAAGGGGGTAATTAAGACCATTTAGGTTGACCTGTAGCTTAATGCAGGCTAAAAACTCTGTTCTGATTATTTCTGTATGGAGACCATAATTTTTGCTTGAGCAACAGCACATCTTTTAAAAAGACCGCTAATTATGGTTTGAAAACCTCATGTGTTACAGAATCCAGTACATCCCTTTAAGCTGTTTGGATAATTACCCTGGTTGCTAACATTTTTTTCTTGTTTATAGTCTTTTAGCTTTCAGACATGGAATCTTATTATGCCTTTACATCACTAGATTATAGATTCATCTGCCACCAGAAATCCCTTTCATAATGGTTTGTAAGTCAGGATCAAGTAACCTTTTGTCTTCTCTTGAATAAGCTAAAAGCACTAAGCTTTGTTTGTCTTTTACTATAAAGCCTGGTTGTCCCATCTTGGATTATTCTTGCAGCTTCCACCTGAACCTTTTCTGGTTTTAGTTTTTATTAGGCAGGCACAAAATTTCCTTAGAATTGCCAAAACCTATAGCTGGCAATTCCCTGTCTGGGGGACTGCATTCAGCCTCATATAGCTCTGAATTAATCATTAACTCAGAAAGAAGGGTGCATTGGGCACAGAGCTGAAACTTGCCTTGTTCTGAAGTGCAGTCATGGTGGCTTGAGTGTCCCTATTACATTCATAGAAGCTAAAATCCAAGTCAGTTTAAAAACCCAGTTTCCTGGTGTCAAAAACATTTAAAAGCCAAATAATCCTATAGAAAGAACTTGAAATGCAAGACATCACAGTAGTTTTGTTTCCCTGCAGCTCAAAATGAGTAAAGAAGAGGTAGAAAAGTTCAGAGAAGAAGTAGAAAAGTTCAGAGCAGGACAAGAAGAATGATCACAGATATAGTGAAAATACTTTCATTCACAGAGTGATTAAATAGACTAGACTTTGCCAGCTTGGAAAAGAGTTGATTGAGGAAGGAAGGTGGCAGAATGCAACTGAAAATGAGGCAGGAAAGGTGAATGGCAATGACTGAGTGCAATAATGAGGGAGGCATTGAATAAAAAGACAGTGAATAAAAAGGGGTGCTTCTTTATCTGTCGTCTCACACATTTTGATGTTTCGTGTCATGCGGTCTGTGTGGCTGCTAAAAGTCTATATATATTCCAGAAGCAACCAGGCAAAGGAAGGGAAGAAAGATCCAGTAAAGGCCTCCAATGCCAGCTTGGGAGGACATGTAGGGCCCAGAGGGGTTGGAGGGGAGGTACAGGAAGGTGCTACCAGTGTTTGTGCTGCTCTGTTGTTCATACTCCAGGCAAGATGGTCACTGCTGGAGGGTCACTTTGGAGGGCCTTTGATTGCACTCTTTCCAGCTGTTCTCCTGGTCTTAAAATGGGAAGTGTAATTGGGAATTTTATGCAGTTGCTTACTGCATGCCCCAAAGCCACGCAGCTCCCCATGAGAAAAAATGTTGCATCGGTAAGAAAAACCAGACTGGCTTGAAATAGGCAAATGTAGCTGAATACAAATGCACGCACAGAGGGAAAGGAGATAGTAAAGAATATAAATTAGAAGGATTGAAAACCAGAAAAAGTCTTAATGAAGTGACAGAACACCAAAAAAAAATACCTAAGGTAAGAGGGCCATTGGCAAGAAAAGAAAGGTTTGACTATATCTGGTAATAAAAAAAAAATCCTAACAATGATTCTAGTCTATAAAAACATGTTCTTAATGTAGAAATGTCAAATAGTTTCAATATATCTTGTTGTTCCAAGTGGTTTTTTGAAAAGCCTGCATGAAGAATTCACAGAGGGTGAAGATGAAATCTGTTCCCAACAGTAACTTGGCATTATGCAGAGCTAATAAGCCGGCTGTTTTTAACCAGTAGGTCTGGATGCAGCAAGAACTTTAAAGAGCTGGATGAGGAGATGTGTGGGCTATTAAAGTTGGTAAATCATGGGAATGCTAGAAAGGCTTGCCTAGAGAAAAAGAAGATTCAGATATTGGTAATTATAGACATATCAGCCTGACATAGACAGTGAGCTGGAGCAAAATAGTGCAATCTCGTTAAAAACAAGGCAAAAAAGAAAGAATTACACTTAACCGTAATCAGTTTAGGCTTAAGGGAAACAAATTGTTCAATACCATCATGGCACCATATCTGTTTGTTTAATAGCAGAGTCGTTGGGAATAATTTATTCATATTTGCCTAAAGTATTCGATATTGTAATATATTTTTTTATTGACAATTATTCCAAATAACAAGTCACATTAAAAATATGGTAACATACTAGGTCTAAAATCTGCTGTTGAGTATAGGGCTATGTAGGGAACTCTTGGCTTTCTGGATCTGTGCTGTTTAACCCTTGGCTATATGAATGTCTTAAAAGCAAATCTACAAATATTATTGAAGGCTGGGGAGAGAGGATAATGAAGACACACCATTAAGCCAAATTACTTCTTACAATGGGAGCCTGCAAATACTGTGTGGCTTTACAGCCAAAAGTGAAGTGGTTCTTGCAGGGAGAACGTGAGTAGGCTGCACTTCCAGAAAGGGGGATGCTGCTTTGAGTAACAGCAACCCCAGAAGAGACTTGACCACAGCCTACATAGCTACACCAAGAACAGAAATCTGATCCTGGAGGGCTCCTTACCCTACAAAGTCCAACAGTTTGACCTGCGGCTACAAAGCTCCATTTTGAGCTAAGATCCACTCTTTTTAATACCAGGAGTTCCTAACCAGCTAAATGCTTCCTAAGATTTCTCACAGACTCTTTGTTGCCATAGAAGCATATAAAGTTCTTTTATACAGGAGGTCATTCCAGAAAAGCAATTTTCACTTTATTCAGTAAATGGACTTCTAACAGACCCTCCAGAATTAGCCCATGGACACCTCAGGAGACCAAACTGGCCCATTAACCCCTTCTGCACACAAACACATTTCCATGAGTCTCTGAAACAGGCACAATATTTCTGTGAGAGTTTCACTGGATTTATACAAAGGATTCCTCCACCTCCTTGGTATTTTCTCATGTCACCTGCATAACCATACTGTTGCATAGGATATTAAGCTGTGTGCTCAGGCTGATCATCTTCATCCTTTTCAGTGTCCTGAAAAGGTCCAGCTTTGATGTATCACTGTGTTCTTTGTTCCTACAGACACGATCTGGCTCCTATGTTATGAGCCAGATTGTCCCTGGATTGTCATGTATAAATGAGTTGCCTCCTTCACTGCTTCATACTCCCTTCTTTTTAGGCTCAGCCAGAGCATTATCATTGATGATTTTAATAATTTATTTCAGATAACAGTATTAAATGCAGTCAGCTTGCAAACTGATAGTAAGCAGAGATCTTTATTGCCCAGCCTAATTCCTCACCATCTACAAAGACTCTTTGACTTTGAAGGGAGATGGATTCAGATTTGACCAAGCAAGTTATGTTAGGATTAGGATGGTAATTTTGTACTTAGCTTGTTTTTTCTGCTTGGACTGCTAGACAACACTTCTGTCTCAGTTGTTTCTATAACAGCAATAAGGGACAAAGCCAAGATTCAATTGAGTCAAAGAATGAAAGGCAGAAGAAATGTTCTTCAGTGGTGCAGGATTGTTTCTTTCTGCAGAAGCACACAAAGTGCCTGTTTGTTGTGTGTGCAATTGCCAAGATGAGAAGTTATAGACAATATTGATTTGGGCTCCCAGCTCTTTGGAAGCAGGCACTGGGTGGAAGCCAAGAAGGCTGAAGTCTAAATGCGAAGCTGTTCAGGCTCAATGAGCCATTCTTTGAGAGAGGGGACCCTTCTTTTCAGTGCTTGCACCTGTGTGTGTTGCGTGTGTGTGCATAAGGAGCTAACAGGAGGCAGCATTGTCCAGACACCACAGCAGGGAAACCAAGGGAAGGGTACTCCCCACTAGTTCATGGTTCCAAACTCTCCTGCTGGGTTTGCAGGCAGTCCGTGTGAACTCTTCCCTAGCCTACATTCAAGTGCTCTGAAATGGGGATAACATGATGCATAACATGTTGAGGGTGGTTGGAGGGGTCTAAATGAAAGCCAAAAAGAAACAAGTGCTAAGTTTCATTACGAAATTTCACAAATCATTTTCATGAGTTTTGATGGATATTAGCTTCCCATGTTGTTTCATGATTGTGTAAACCACGAACCTTCTTTCACCAGCCATGAGATGACTTAATCCAAATTGGTATGGTTTTTATTTTTTCAGGTAAGCCTTAAAAGATTACACAGTAATTGTTTGATGGTGACCTCACACAGGTAAGAAGAAATGTAACTTTACCAGCCCTTCTGGGCAGAGTGTTTGGACAAGGTGTGGAAGGTGAAGTCTCCTTTTTTCTGTCATTTGAAATGTTTCTGTCATGTTCTCTTTCTGATGTGGGGAGCTTGATGACAGAGAAGGCATTTCTTGATCACAAAACTGATTGGAAAGTGTGAATTTGAATTATCTTTTCTGCTTTTATAAGCAATACCATTTATATAACAACATTTACATGGCTTATGACTCTATCTGGTTTTTATGGCCTGTAAATGTGGAAAACGTGTGCCAAAGGGCAAAAGCATTCCCAGAGATCAATATAATGCAAACAGCCCTGCACAGCCAGCCTGCAAGAAAAATGTGATGGTTGACAAATTCTTTGCTCCCCGCAGCAGTCTGGGTTCTTGGCTAACCTCAAGCATACATCAGTTAAAGTCTATGTGGATGGCAGGATTTTGCTCACATCGGCATTGTCTGACCTCTCCATTTCTGCTGCATATCTGTGTCACCCCCTGATTGCTCTCTCTGTAAAATAATCCTCTTTAAATTATTTAGATACATATTCTGTCTTCCCCTTGGCTGCTGTTCTAATTCTGGTGAGTGAAATGACCTCAATTAGAAATTCTTGCTAAAACATACAACATCACTGAGAGGGGTGCAGTTTGTCTTGTCTCTTCTTGCTTTTCTTAAAGGCCCATTTTGTATGTGTTTGCTTGTCTGCAACCCATTTACTCCTGTCATTACTTTCCCTTAAAACAAAGCTAACTAGAAGATAATTATTCAGTTTGCGAAAAGGAATTTAAAAATGCCATAATTAAGGTTACAGTTTTCCTTTTTATATCCTTGAGGGGCTATGTTCCCTAATTATATAATCATGCAAAACCAAGCACCATACACACATATGTGTATGTTTTATATCAGTGGGGGGTTTTTTTATTATTTCATTAGAAATGCTTCCAATTTGTGGCAGCAAAAGCAAGACTGGTGTGATGGCTGTTAATTTGTAACTCAGAGCCTTTTATTGTTGCTCATGTTACTATACTAATTAAGACATACAGTATTGAAAGTCTCTTAACAACTCTGTTTTAGTATCACTTCCAAATATGTTTTGCACATTATTCTTATGTCAAAACCAGTAATACCATGTCTCCAAAAGTAGCTGTTTTCTGACAGAGAGAGGACTTCAATTTATCAATTCTTGCAAAAAAAATTGTGTTTCACCCCAGCATCCACTTACTTATGAATATTTTTTTCATAGAAATGATCTGGAACTTGCTCTGAAATTTAATTCTGTAGCCCACCAAAAATTTTATCACATTTTTACTTTTTAATTCACCCATCTGAAACTTCTTGTGCTTCCTCATTCATTCTTCATTACCCATGAGAAAATCAGGACGATAGCATTGAACTCTGACCTCTGCATGAGCCAGGGATATCCTTTAGGTCAGGCTTTCCAAGGTCACCACTGGCTGTCACATCCATGTGATCTGAAGTTTACTGAAAATATGCTTCAATTTTTTACCTCATCTTTCCAAAAGAAAGGTACTTTGTGGAGAAAACCCACATCTGTCTGACATGGTTTGCCTTTCAAAAAACTCTCCTGAGTCACGATTAATAAATAATTCTCTCAGAATGTACAGTTTATGGCCCAGCTGTTTGATCCCTGATCTCCAATATTAGCTGTGGATTAACACATACTTGCCTGGTACTTTGTGTCTGTATCCTACATGAGAAGTTTTTTTGTAGTCTTTCATTAATCTCAGTACTCTCTGGTTTGGACTCAGTATCCACACGTGTCCTCCAAAGGTTTGTTATTAACTAATTCAGAGACTAGGAAAACATCCAGTTGGCTTTTTTTTCTTTTTCCCTCAAGAGCTCTATTTATTGACCCATTATTTTTCTGCAGTTTTCATTCTTCCACTATGCTGATGACATTTCCTTTCTGTAATGATGACATTTCCTTTCTAGAAATAATTATATACTTTCTTCTTGGTTGCATTTTCCCCTCTTTTTCTTGTCGTGTTCTAGTGTTACTCATGTTTCTTCCTATAAACTCTGAAGTTTGCTGTGCTGTTATTTTTTTCAGTACCCACAGTTAGACCATCGTTTCTTTACTGGAATCCTGGAAGTATGGCCAAATTCCACCCTGATAGCATTTGTTGGATTTGGCAGATGAAAACAAAACAAGCCACATCCGGCAATGGATTCATATGTAGATAGATTGCAAAATCAATCTTATATTTACTTCAAATATTTACTGACGTCAAAAGACACCTTTCCTCTTCCTCCTGCCTTTCCCTCATCCTTTTTCCCCTACATTTTTTTCTACCATACATCACCATATGCTGCATCCTGGATGGTGTCATGGGGCAAAATCTCCTGGCATCTGATTCCAGTCACTCTCTTGCTCCTAACACCAAACACCTCTGGCACTCGTGTTGAAGACTGCTGGACGAGCAAGAAGGACTGCTGTCTTCCCTTTGAGCCACTGGACAGGAGCAGGAAAAAGAGAGTGGATTGAGCACAGTGCAGTTTTTTTCTGCAACATCTGGTATCTCAATCAAATTCTTACAAATGTATAATTTAATGGGAAAAGAGGGTTGGTTTAAAAAAGTGGTTGAGGTAAGGAAAATTAAAAGTATTTGAGGAAATAGGAGAAGAGCTCCACTTCAAACTCAGTCAAATGAACATGACCTTGCTCTATTTTGTATTTTGTATTTCTGTTTTTTCATCATTTCTAGCAAATACGCAGGAAGGGTACTGACAGGAGAAGAGATTTATCATGGCAAATTATAGTCTGTGGCCAAAGTAAGGGTAGCCTTTCTCACTGACTACAGCCTTAGAGGCACATTTGAGATGCTATGAACCCAGCTGTCTGCAGCCTGTTGAATATAATAATCGGAGAGGTACCTGGTGGGTTTTTTAATCTGTGTGAATTTATTATGTAGAGACTCCACACCTGGTGGTTGTGTGCACCAGTATTTTGCTGTCCCTGCTGCCAGTTACCATGGCTTGTAAATCTTCTCACTGGCAACAGCACTATCATTCAGTTTTGACCACCTGTGTGAGAGCAGAAGAGGCAAACTAAACCAGGCTGCTTACACCTACTGCCACTTTTGGTTTATTTATCTTTTTATCACTTTGCTTAGCAATAGTGCTTTGAGAGTCTCACTGTGGACTGAAACCCCACTGTGCTACATGCTGTGCAAGGACAAAACAAAAAGGAAGTCCTTACCCTGAATGATTTACTTTTTCAAGATAAAAACCCACCCAGGCAGCAGAATGAGATAAAGGAACAATAGTCATCATAGCAATAGTGATGCTCCAGGATTATAGGCAAGGGATGTGGGTCTCTGCAGCATTGTCCCTACAGAAGGATAATGATTGCTTTAGCCAGGGAAATGGATGTTAGACCAACAGAGATGTGAGATGATGAGGAACAGGGTAAGATTCTCGCTGTGCAACTGCATCATATTGTGTAAAATATGTGACTCAGAAAGAAAAGACTGTGGAACTAAGTGGAGTTATAAAACTAAGTTTCATAACTTGGAGCCCCAAAACACGAAGGAAGGACAGAGAAGACTTCCCAGCTGAAGGGACAGGACAGAAATGCAGCAGTTACCTGCACTGAGAGTGTTGGACCAGCCAAGATAAAGGATAAGGAGGAAGGTGGAATCTTGCAGTCTGATTTAGAACAGTCATTAAGACGTGCCTGTAAATCCCTTGCCAAAGCATGTCCCTATTGGTATCTGAACAGCAAAAATATATCATTTCCATGTCCTCAATTCCTATGTGTAAAGCAGAAAAGGCTGTTCACAGGCAGGTAGAATAAGCAGATGTGCAGAGAAAGCAGCATCCCTGACTGAGAGCTGTGACTGTTCAGGAGAGAGGAAAAGGAGAGATTAGAAGCTGCTCACCTTCTCAGCTGCCCAGTGCAGGAAGAAGGGAGCTGCAGGGAGCTCTTGTAGAAGCCAAGAGCAGTGGCAGCAATTGAAAAAGGAAGCACAGGGAGTTCAGGAATGATGCTGAGGTCACCAAAAGCACATGGAAAAGGAAACATGAGGAAAACAATTGAAATGCCGATAACACAATTGGCAGGAGAGCTGATGAAATCCACCAGGAGATCAGGAACATCAGGACAAGGAGGGAGAGGAAAACAAATAAATATCAAGATCATGCCAACACATCCCTCTGTGTGTGTAGACAGTAGCCCCTGGTTCCTGTGCTGCATCCAACAACACTGCTTCACTGTCTTCTCCAAAGAGGCTGGACAAAGAGCAGGTGGTGAACAAAGGTGTTGGCCAGAAACCATGGGGCTGGTGTCCAGCAAAAGGATTGGTTCTGCTGTGATCTTCTTCCTCTGTACATCACCAACCTCTGCCCCAAAGTGCACACCTGAAACAGCTCATTTCCTAACCATGGGTCTTTTTATAACTCATCTTGCATTTTTTGCTCATGGCTTGTGACACAGTCCTGTTTATGTTTATATTCACTTTGGTTCATTTCTCTGTTTCTTCATGTTTGGATTTACACCTCTGCTTTGTGGTGTGTGAGATGGGGAGAGCCTTTACATAATATATGGCAGGTGATGTTTATTAAAAAAGGAGGGAGAAAGCAGAGAAGTGAATGATTTGGTACAGCAACTCAATAAGCTAAAACATATTTTACAAAAAACCCACCAGCAATTGTGTAGTATAATATCACACGCTGAGCAAAATTCGTGGCTATGCATAAGTTAGTGCAGTGCCTTGGCAGATAAAAAGATTAATGAAATCTTCCCTTTCTGCTCACAGAAAAAGCCAGTTCTCACAGACTCCCTTAAATCACTTGTCATTGCCAAACTCCCATTTTCCTTTTCCATGAACTCAAAAGCTAGGGATGAAAAGGCATAGAGAAATTTTGCCAACCTCCAGCTTCATATTTTCTGGCATCAACATTTAATTATCTCTGCAGGCATGTGGCAGGCAAGTCTGTTGCCATACATTTTTTATACACAGAGCATGAAATTTTGTGTGGTGACTAGAAGGTACCTGATGTGGGATGAGGAGATTAATTGGCTTTAAAATGATTGTCTGTGTATCAGCAAAAGTGTGTAGGGGACTTTACATACAAATTTAGAAAATCTAACTCATGGTGTAAACTAAGTATCTCAGCCTCCAGCTCTGCACTGATTTACATAGACACCCAGCTTAACCTGCCCATGCTGCTTTAGGGGACTTGGAAACCACTGGACTTGATCCAGTAAGCCCCATAAGGATGTTTAGAGACAATTGAGGTGCCCTTGGATAATGTGCTACAGCTGCAGCTGGTGACCTGGAGTGGTCCAGGGTCCCCAGGCACTGCTTCACCTGCCTATGTCTTAGGAGCTGGAAGACCCCTCTGGCAGCACCAGAGAAAACCTGGTCCCCAGGTGGCTTTGGGAGTCTCTCTGGGTGGCACTGAGCTCCTGGTGAGGTCAGAGGTTTGAGATGCCCAGGTGTCCGAGGTGCCTGGGCCAGGGGACAGCCAGCAGATACTGAGGTGGACAATAGGGTAAGAATTTTCCCTGGCACTGCCTTCCCTTCCAGGACACTTTGTTAACACCCAGAACAGTGATGGAGAGGACTGAAAAGTGAACTTAACATTCATTGCTTTCCCTCAGACAGGACTCAGCTGCAGCCTGGGCAGCTGTTTTGTCTGCATTCTTGCTGGTTATATTTTTCTAAGATGCTCATTATTTTAGGTGCTGAGTTGTTCAAACCCTGCCCTCCTTCACAGCTGCCCTTTTAGCAGCTCTATGGATTGCCAATTGATTTTCTTTTACTTTTTACCGTATGTGAGAATAAAAATTGGAGTGTCGAAGAGTTCATTTCCATATTTACAAGACAGATGCATGCTGGCAGAAGGAGTAGCTACACACATTATCCAGTCTTCCTTGTGGACTTTCTACCCTTCTTTTTAGACCCTGCTCATAGTCTCTGCACTGTCATGTCTTTTACCTGCTGAAAAGGTGCCTCTTGGGAGGCTTGGTGTGTCTACCCAGATGAGCTGGCTGATGAGTGAGCCTGTTACCAGCGCAAAGCTACAAATATGTAGTTATTGTGAATGTTACACAGAGACAAAAAGTGTACTTTGGCAAAAAAAAAACCCCAAAACCAAAAAGGCATTCTTTAGTATTTTTTGTTTGGTTGTTTTTTAGTTTTGGGGTTTGATTTAAAAAAGAAATCATTGTGCTTTATTTGGATGCCCCTCCACTGTTAGTCTTTTAATTTATTTATTTATTTTCGTTCTCCCTTTGGAGGGAGTAAGTGTGAAAGAAAAGATGTAAAAATGTAAAATGATGGATTTTTCCCTCATGGAACAAACCAGAGCTGAATATTTTTAACCAATTTCCCTAACTCACATGTCTCTTTGCATCAGCAAAGAGTGTAAAAACACTTAACAAGCTCTTGCCTAGAAAAATAGAGAGCAGCGAGCCCAAACTTTCCAGCTTGGTGGGTCATGATGTCATTCTGGTGTCAGGGTGGGCTGGATGCCAGACCCATTTCTCTTCTATCTGACTGGATTTCCTGCCTAGTGCTGTAAATCCCAGCCCCTCATCAGTGCATTGGACAGCACAGGTCATTGGCTGCTGCCTGGGGACAGTGAGGAGTCCCCAACCCTGGCAGTCTGTAAGAGCAGATTATACAAACATCTGTCAGGAGGGCTGCAGGTTTGGTGTATGATGAGGCTTGATGGCCACAGGGTCCCTCCAACCATATGGTTGTGGATGCTGCCCATGACGTTCTTGTCATTCCTGGGGAGCTCCCAGGAGGTGCCCATCCCCAGGGCAATACTGCTGCCTGATCTCCACCACCCTTTTCCTGAGAAATGCCTTCAGAGCATGCAGACAGAAATGCACTCTCTGCCGTAGCTGCCCTGATGGCTGCTGGGAAAACTCCTCCTTGGTCACTCCCAAGAGAAAAGGCACCAGAGGCAGGCTGTGGACCAGATAAATAGTCCTGGTGGTCTGCTCTATATATGAGCTGAGTTTGGTATTCCAGATGTGGATGCCTCAGGACCTTTCCAGGTGACACACTAAGGTGCAAGTAAAAGCAATGCAGAAAAATATGAGTGGAAAAGACCCACAACAGTACAACATTTGGAGGAATACCAGCTGGTGGACCTTGAGATTTTCCCTCAGGAGCTGCAGAGGCAGTGAGAAAGCTGCTCAGGAGGCTGGAGAAGACTAGACAGATGGCACCAAATTGGAGTGGGAAGCAGTATCCCAGAATGCTTCTGGAAAAGCAGCAAGGGAAAGGATGGAGAAGGAATGGGGCAGAGGTACAGGGAAACACAGAGCCAATGGGAGCCACAAGGAGCTTTGGGATGTGATATAGGAAAGAAAGAAAGGTGGAGCACAAGGCCCAGGCCTAGAGAGGACAAGAAAGATTGAAAAGCTAGGAAAGGAGGTTATCCATTACACTGGTTTATACATGTGATGGTTCAGGGAAGGATTACTCTGTGGTTACTCTGTGAAATGAGGGTGAAGTGGCAGTAAGAGCCCAGCAAGTGTGTGGCCCAGTATGAAATCACAAGCTGTGTCTGGCTTTTAATCACTCTGAGACACACCTGGCTAGGATTAATATGCTCATGACCAAAGCAGCTCCATTAGTTGTGCTGTCAGGGTGGGTGAGACAGTGGGCTGGCAGTGGCTGGAATGCAGGGAGATCCAGGGATAGAGACTGAAAGGAGTAACTTGAAGCAGGGTCCTCCCTCAAAACCTCCAAGCAGTTCTTTGGAGGCCCTCTCTGCTTTGCATGGACCACAGGGGCAGCCCAGGGAGACTCACCTCCTGCCTCCAGCATCCTCTGCCAGCAACCCAGTCCCTGGTAGTGGGGAGGGCAGGCAGGTGGGGTGCCCCACACCAGCCCTTGCCATCCCTTGGTCATTGATGCCCTTGCCCCATCAGGACAAGTGACTGAAATCTTGATCCCCTCTCAGTTTTATTCAGCCACGTGGTTTGCAGAGAAAGGGCAGCACAGGTGTCATCAGCAGGTCTGTTGACCTGAGCTTGGTCCAAGCAGCACTCAAACTTGTAGGGTGTTAGGTGAGTGCTGTGATAGCTGTTAAATGGTTCCCATGTGCTATTCATGTTTGTATTGTTCTCCTGACCGGTGATACCTTTTTTCCATTGAAATGGTATCCCCTTGTTGGCAGGCTTTGGGTCAGCAAGGAGAAGACCTGGCCTGTTCCAGTTAATTCTGTAATCGCCATCTAACTGCTGACAGAAAGCTTTTGGGAAGCTTGTTAGGCAGCCTAATGATTTTACATTGTGTACACCTCGAGAAGCACTCAGCCTTTCCAGCTCTTTTGGTGCACTAACATGTCATGTAATGAAACCATTCAGCTGAGATTAGAGGAAAGCTGTAGGGACAGGCAGTGGGGAGTTGGCTGGTCACAACTGTGTCTTCCTGACACTTGTATTGCCAGGGTCACAGAAACGGGGAGATTGGAGCATGAAATGAGAACATTGGTGAGAGTTTATTAACAAACCAAATTGATATTAAGCTATCTAATAGGGAGAGAAAGATTTTGCTCCAAAATCCAGTTGTTGCAATGTCACCCTCATATTCTTATAAAGCACTTTCCTCCTTCCAAGATCTTGAAGGACGTCTTTGAGCTCAATAAATTTCAGTGTAAAGAGATGGCAATTTCTATTCCATGACAGAAGCTCTCCCATGCCTTGTTATTAATTGTTTTTAAAAATTGAAGTTAAGTAAGCAAAATTGCAATTGTTCTTCCCGTAATCTTCCAACCAAGGGAGGGAGCATTTATACAGATATTGCTCAGAGTACTTGAGAAAATATTTGTTTGTGGCTTTAAGTAAATTTCCAGTGGAGCCCGCCATGGGTTATTTCATAGTTCTGTGCTTAGGGAACTCAGCTACGGAAGTGAAGGACAGCCTTCTGCAACCCTCCCAACTGCTGGGTGGCTTATGCTCCTGTGAGTAGCTCCCAGAAGATTCAAGGGACTACTTTTGCAAGCACAACTAAAATTGCTCATGGGTTTCAAAATTTACCTCGGAAAGCATGGTAGAGAAAACTCAGAGAGTGGTTTCTCATGCTCCAAACAGAAGAAATTGTATTTCTTTTGTTCTGTCATTCCTTCATTTCCTTCCTTCCCTTTCTGCCTTCCCATCATTCCTGGCTTGCTTTCTCTTCCCTCTCTTTCTTCTCCCTCTTCTCCAACACAGATAATTGAAAAACTCATTCTGGAATTCCTTCGTCCCTGCAGAAGGCACTGAATAGTGATTCCAAAATAGTCCAGCCTTTCTTTTAATCCATAATTCTAATCCATCCTAAATTGTTGCTTCTCACTGCAACCCTGAACAAAATGTCAGATGCAGCATAAAGAAAAGAAATCAAGCAAATGAAAAAGGCACAAAAGGAAATGCAGCAAACCCCGAGGGTATCTGCAAAGAGAAATAATTTAATCCAAAAAGGCTTCTCAGCTCTCATACAGGAGATCTGACTTGTGCCATGTGTGCCACCGAAAGACACTAGAAAACAATTTTATCTACCACCTGTACTTTCACACGTAGAACTGCAGTGAGTAGCCAGGCTTGGCTCTGTCGAGGCTTTCTCCACCCACGTCAGACTCCCACCTGACTGTGCTTTGCTCAGCTGACACAAAGAGCTGTCACTGTCTGAGCCTGATGGCCCTGCCCTGACCCCTGTGAAATATTGTAGCAGCCATGGAAAAGCTGTGGGACTGGGACAGTAAAGCGGGATGGGATCTGCTGGGGGTGGTGGTAGCGTCTTCAGGTCCCTGAGATCTGTACCCAGTGCAAAACTCTTCACGCCTCTGAACATGCAGGTTGCCTCGCAGTGATACACACACCAACCTGATGTCACATTAATATGGAATTTCTTGAAAATGCCTTTAACTGGAAGGAACCAAAAAAGAGAGTTCTATGGCATTGTAACCTGTAGTTTCTCTTCATCTCTGGCAGTGGTCACCTGGAAGCAGCTTCCTTCTGTAACGTGAAGTGCCTTCAGGTCTAGGAGCAGACAGTCTGGACAGGATTGCAAGAGTAGGCAAGTAGAAAGCCAGCTAGGAACAAAGGATCCTGAGGGCTGGAATAATTGAATTAATATGTACTAGTCTTCCTGCCTCTATTGAGGTCAGTGGGGGCTCTTACTGTGATCTTCATGGGAAACAGGATCAGGTTCACTTTTGGGAAGAGAAGATCAAAACTGGGGACAAATGCTTGTACATGTGATGGTGCCATGATTTGAACCTTGTTTGTTTTCCTGTGCTATCCATGCAAGGATGTTGGAGAAATTAGATTAAAAAAGACTTTAAGCTCCTCCTGTCAAGAGAAAAAGAATGGAGAAAGCCAAGGGGTTAGAAAATGCAATGATTAGCCATTAATTTCACTTATCCCCTTAGGCTTGTGGTACTCCCATTAGAGTTGTCTTTTATACACACTGATTTAAGTTAGTCTTGATGTTCCAAATAATGCCAAGGGAAAAAAAAAAAGATAAACATATTCAAAGCTTTTTAAAAACTTGCTCTGCTGTGAGAAAGAGAGGTTAAGTCCTTGATCCAGCAAGGTATTTTAACATATGCCTTTATTTTAAATGTGTGAGTTGTCCCATTGATTTACACTCAAGAATTCTGCTGAAGAGGGGTCTTTGGCTTGTTCCTCAGCAACAGAGCTACACACGTGCTTTGCTTTTGGTGTGTGCAGTCCTGTGACTTTCATGAGGAAACTCACATGCTTGGCTGGCTCAGGGCTGAGGGAGAGTCTTCAGGAGGTGGACAGCATTGCGGCACGGCCAGGGTTAGAGGAAAAAATGTCCCAGATCCATGTCTCTGTCCCAGTCATCACCTCTCTCTCAACTGTTTTACTCTGTTCAACTGTTTGTAGTTTTGGGATAAACCATAGTAGTGAGAGAGATTCTCAGGAAAAAACCCCAGACTTTTACTCAATATTTTGGCCTTTGCAGTTCTGTCCTTTGCCAGACATGGAAAAGATGTAGCCAAAATTTTAGAGTGTGGAAGAAGAGGATACTATAAGTTTGGTTTTAATCACGGAGAGGAGTTTTGGAAAGCAGAGAGGAAACAACAATTTGGGTCTGATTCTACTCCTTCTGACAAAATACTACCCCTCACCCCACTGCATGAGATCATTAGTGTGGCTTTTCTCCAAGCTGATAGCAGAAGTGCCTGGCTTGTAAGCCTTGCTCACATGCTCAGATAAACTTCTTGCCAGTTTTTTGGGGCTAAAAAGGATTTCTCTCTCAGGTCAGCTGCAGTGACTAAGTTTCTACCTCCTCTGCAGAGAGAGGCACAGTTTGCTCCCCCAGACCACTTGGGATGGTGTGTCAGACCTCCTCCCAGGGCCTTCTGTGGGAATAGCCTCCTGCAGGAATAACTTTCAGTCTTTTACCACAAGACTTGAACTTATATACACACTGAGAAGTATTGTAGGGTGGAGTAGACCTTTCCTCTGCCCCAGGTCTCATCCCACATTGCCTCCAATTCTGGAGGCTGGGCTCAGCAGTCACAAGATGGTCCCTTCCCACCCCATGCCCTCTAAAATCCAGCTAGTGTGTGCACTGTGGGGAGGGAGACCCATTGCAAGCAGTAGCTGCTGGCAAATAAATATTATTGCAGTAAGGGAGTGAGGTGGATACATACACAGGGCATGTTTTGTCAATTAATTTTGAGCTGGAATATCCTCTGTCTCGCTGTCAATGCACAACCTCCCTGCTACTTTCAAAGCAGAGCAAAGCCTCTGTGCCAGGCATGCCACTGAAGCTTTGCTGGGAGCTCAGCAGCCCAGGCAGCTTGAGTGAAGCACGCAGAGAAAGATCTGAGCATACTGGAGTGTAGGAATGCTGGGGAAAGGATGATGGAGTTGTCTGGGATTTCAGCTTCTTGGGCCTGACTCAAGACTTTACACTTTGTTTATACAATAGTAATCCCAAGCACTTCACGTGATAGATCCCTGGTGATACGTTTCAGGGGGGTTTACACTGATTTACACTGCTTGAGGCCTTGGCCTCTATTTTCCAAAGAATTTTCCAAAATTTGTTAATGAAAAATACCAGAGTGGTCGGATCAGTGCAGGGTCAGGTTACCTCAGTGAGCAAGCTGGAGAATGCAGGGAGCCCCTCTCCTCAGTCTCCCCCAGGGAAGCCCTGGGTGAAATCCCTTCCAGCCTGCTAAGAGGTGCAGCATGAGGTCTGTAGGCACTCGTACTCCTGGAGTTTATCTGCTGGCTCTCACACCCTGTGGAAGACTGTCTGTAATGCATTCAGCTCCCACTTTCAAAAGCTGTGGGGCACCCCTTGGAAGGCATAGAATTTAAAAGTCTCAACACTGATTAACTCCTTCAGGCCCAAAGAACACCCCAGAAATATCCTTCTCCCATTTCTTCAATTCAGCTCTGAGAGTGGCAAAAATGAGATGGCAGTGCAATAGGGCCTGCAAGATCCCATTCCCTAAGTCAGATAAAATAACAGTAGGATCCAGACTTATTCTCCATGTTCCTGCTGCTGTACAGCTCAGAAACAGGCACTGCTTCTGTCAGTAACTGCTGGGGGGGTAATTTGGCAAGAGGTAGGAAAAAGAGGTCAGTAGATCCTCTCTGCTCTGCTGAAGCCTCAGACCCACATCTGCATATGAGCAGCCCTAGCAGGTCAGCCATGGGATCCAACTTGCCCTGGCTCCTGTTTCCAGCAGTGGCACTAGTTGGATGTCACATTTGTGACCTTCATCACCCTCTGTTTTCTTGTCCAGAGCTTCCCAGCAAGGCACTGTGTTCCTCTGAGTAAGGAACAGCACAAATGCAGATAGCATCTGAGCATTTCTATCCAGGTAGGAGGAATTTGCTTGTGCTGAGTTTATGGATCAGTGGAGAAAGGGTGTAGGAGGAGAAAAGGAATGATGAGAACTAAGTGTGCAATCTAAACCAGAGTGTTTTCAGGATTTTGAAGTCTGTGTAAACCATATTACTAATACTTAAACAAGACTTGCTTATAAAATCTTTTTCTTTCTTTTTTCCCCTTTCTCCTGCCTTCCTGTTACAGGATTGCAAAACTCATTTCCAAAGAGGCTTATTTTTCTGCTGTTACTAATAGCAGCAGAAGTGATTTATATGCACATTGGGAGAATAAGTGCATCTGAAAAGAAAAAAAAACATCCATCCTTTCTTCCACCTGTACCCAAACTTACTCTCTTTTCTTCATCCTTCCCTCAGGGCTCAAACACACAATGAATTTAGTGTGGTTTCTGGAGCTGCAATGGTAACTCAATAGTGTGTCCAGGCCCAAGAAGAGCCCAGCTTTGCCTTGTGGAAAGCAAAAGGTCCCCCTTTTAGTTTCAGGAGCTGGGAAAGGCTGAGATGTTAAGAATATTGTCTGCCTACAGGCAGTGAGGTTTCCTCTGAAATTCACTGCTCTGGTTAGAATTTGCGTTGCAGATTTTCACCTGGAATTAATTTTAATGATTCCATCATGCAAGCTCTGCCAAAGCAAGTTTATAATGGGAACATTGTCTTCACTTTAACGGGAGCAATGAGAGGGCAATATCAATGCCTGTGAATATTTAAGCTTGTTTGGGCTATTTTTGGTATTGGAAATCTGAAGGTCTTCCTGAGGGGCCCCAGCCCAGCATCAGGCTGAAATGTGGTGGCAGGGCTGTGGGTAGCCTGTCCCTGTGACAGAGCTGCTGAAGAGGGAGGCACAAACTGGCCAGACCAGCCCTGCAGTTGGTTGTCTTGCCTGAATGCTTTGCTTCTCCAAGCGGTTCGCAACAAGTGTAGAAGAGCTTGGCACGAGCACTGTGTTTACACTGTGGGAGAAGGGACAGACTTAACTGAAAAAGACTTTCTAAGGTGAAACAAGTGGCTGTGGAAGGGTTTTGTCAGGTTGGAACCCATGAAGTTGACAGCAAATTCTGTACCTGATTTTGGTGGGAGGGTTTTCTCTTTGAGGTCGGCAAAGGTATGTTAATGAGTATCATTAGAATTGGATAACAGTGCACTTCCATGCAGGGTTGCCTGACTCTCTTGCTGTGCTTTCAAGCTGAACATATGTTTTCAATTATTAGCATGATTAATGGGAATGAGATGACTTGAATCCCAATGAGCTCTATCTTGCCATCACGTGCAAAACCCTCGGTATGGGTATGTTTACACAGTGTGGAAGTGCATTATTTCCTTCACCAGGAGTGGTCTTTGGAGGTCCAAGTGTCTAACTCTAAACAAATTTAGAGATCCACATTCAGAGCCCCTTGCTGTATTCAAGTCCCTGGGCTCCTGCCCCTGTGTCTCCAGGAGTATGAGATATGGAAAGTGCTGTGCAGGAGCCAATTCATATTGTGCTGCCCCAGCTTGGCCTGGGTTTTGGTCCCAAGTCTGAGAAGGTTTGGGAAACATGAAATCAAGTGCTCCCCATCATCACCTGGAACAACTTCCAGGATACACAAATCTCCGATTCAGCTGAGACTCTCCCACTAATTTGTGTGGGCTCTAAACCTCCCTTTCCATTTTTGGTGGGCAAATTTTGCCAAGTTGTGCATAATTTTCACCCTGCTCTATGTTTTTGGGAAAGGAGTAAAGTTGATCTAGAACAAGAAATCCAGACATTGAAAATTCTTGTAATGTTTAATTTTTCTCCAGCTGCTAGACCCAGAGATCATCATTATACTTGGACCCTTCCTTCCACTCCCCATCAGTTAAGTCCTGGTCTAAGTCCTTCTGACAGAAGTATATATCACTCAGCCAAAATCCGAAACAATATATCTGCAAATGAGCCATTCAGCACCTTACCAAACAGAAGGCAAAGCAGAATTGTACAGAATGAGTGTGTTTGCCAAAGATCCAAGTAGAAATGGATAGAGGAACACCCTTCTTCAGATCAACAGAAATAAAGCAGTGTCATGAGCACTGGAACCAGTGAAATCAGGTTTCCCATTGTTTTGGGTCTGGTTCTTGGATGAAAGTTCCCATTTAATTTTCCTCAGATTTCTAGACTTCCAAATTTGCTGTCTCTTGCAGATTCTGTGGTTAAAGTGAGGGTAAGTTCATACCACATCCTTTGCTTCAGTCACAAAACAGATTGAGGCTTTCTCCTGTGTCTCGATGCATAGTTTTGTTGATTCTGTAAGAAACTAGCCATTTCCAGGTAAGCTTGGAGCTGCCAGAAAGGTTTGAGATTGCAAGGAGAGCAAGCAGGTGGAAGGAGAATGAATTCTTAAATAACTTTTTATCCTTGGAAATGTGACTAAAACTGCTATACAGTGCAAGAGCAGATGGCTTTTACAGTACCAGCAGAGTGTGCACATGTGTGTATGCAGCAGTATGAGCTAGCATCAAGGAGCTGTGTGACTAAATCTCCTTTTTAGTTTTGAAATATTCTATATATGTGTAAATATGTGTATATACACATAGGCAAAAATGATATCTTCCTGTCTCTACACATATACGTGTGGATTTTTCTGTCTAAGGATTCTATATATATTTAGAAAGCGTGCACGGCATTGTGGAATAGGCTGATATATGATTGTCTTACTGCATTTTATTCTTATTCTTTTCAGATTTACCAAATCAAACAGGTTGCATATTTGGGCTCCTGAATTCAGCCACAGGAGAGTGTGTGGGTGTGGGTGTGTGTGGAGTGTATGGGGTGTGTGTGTGTCAGTTTATGTGAGAGTTTGTGTGCAGTAGGTGATGTACAGCTACACAAAGGTTGCATTCATGTAGATGAGAGACAGCTACATATCACAAAAGCACTAAGGCCGCCCCAAACAATGCTATCAGATGGTCCCTAGTCACCTGTTCATGCTCCATCTCTCTGAGAGGAATTTTACTGCTAGCAGTTGTGAAAATTCATGTCACAGGAATAATCTGCAAATGGTTATGGGTCGTATTTCCCTGTGTGAGTCTAACTGGGATCTGTATGAATAAAAACTTGCCAAGTAACAAACTATGAGTTTCCAGACTGTAAAAGCTTACAATGATCTGCACTCAACTGCTGATTTGTTTGGGTGAGCTGCCATGACAGAGAGGAACATTACCAGTTAACTAATGGCATGCTAGTAGAAATTATGGACTCAAGAACATCACTGCTAGAGGTGTACAATCACACAGAAGTTGCTGTCAAACAGCAACAATTTGTGGTAATTGCCAAGCACAGGGTGAGGCAGCAGTGCTCCATATTCCATTACCCATTCTCCCAGACATCCACTTTTGCTGAGGAAGGGATTTTAGAAACAGAACCTATATTTAAGGTCAATTGAAGTCTGAAGAGATTCCAATTTCTTTTAAAGTTGCCATTATTCAGTGTAATGCATCACTATCAGCATCTGGAAAAGGCAAGTCAGGGGAGAGAGCTGCTCTTATGCTGGGAGCTTGAGCAGGTGTCTGAAAGCAAAGCAGCTGATTTTTGGTTGGGATAAAGCAAGCCCAAACTGCGACCTTAAATGAAGGCAAACTGCAGCTTGTGAGAGAGCATGTACCAGACTGTGAGCCACTTTCTGCATGATGCTTCATGAGCATCAGCTGGGCTGAAGAGGTTACTTATTGCAGATTATGGGATTTCAAATGGGAAAGAGAAACTGCTTTAGCAAAGGGTGTTGATGCATGCTCATGTAGGGCATGTTCTTATGGCTACCAGGCTAAGTCCCAAGAGACCTCTTTGTTTCCTGTGTCCTTGTCTGCCTCCACCTGGGAGAAAGCCATGTGTGTGCTATAGCCGGACCTGATGAAGAGGACTGACTCCTTCACACATCATCTTTTTCTATATGTAGTATGAAGTAAATAACACACAACAGCCTGAGTTTTAATAACAAATGCTCATCATCTGGGAAATGCCTACAATTACAGATGAGCAGGAGTCCACGGTGCTGCAGTGTTAGCTAGCACCTAAACAGGTTGCAGGGTTTGTTGCTCTGTTTTGGTACCATTTTTTTGCTGGCAAACTTTCAAAAGCCAAATCTTTGTATTTCATTCTCAGCATCAGATTAATCAGTCAGTTGGGCTCTTATGTGACACTGCCAGAACCTCAGTTCTTGAAATATCTAAAGACGATGGAGAAAGGGGGATTTCCAAAGATGGGTCTGGGAGCTCATCAGCCAGGCCAGAGCACACTATGCAGTGATATGGGGACTGCTGAGACCCCAAGTCATCCTACTCAGGACCTAGTGCCCTGAGATGTGGGCTGTGAGCTATGTGGGGGTGAGCAAGGAGTGGAAGCTTGCTTTATCCCACCCCTCCTTTCCCAACACTTTGGGTGGGCTGGCAGCCCCTGCCAAATGGCTGAGGGAGGGCTGCAGGAGCACAGCAGCAGCTGTGCCCAAGCCTGCCTTCCCTATGCTACAGTCACAGCCCTATCTCCCTTCCAGAGTGAATTAAGATAAACTGAATTAGGAGCTCTCTATTTCTGAATGAGAGTGTTTAATCTGCTGCTGATTATGTGTCATCACCTAATCCCCTTCCAAAGATAAATCAATTTAATTCTTCTGGATGTCCCCATATCAACAAGCCTGAACATGACTATCTTCCATGCCTAAGGTGGCTGGAGAGATAACCAAGTTTAAGGACATCTACAGCAAGTGATGACTGGAGGCAGACATGAGGGATGGCAGTAACCTACTTCTCTATAATTCCATGAAGATTTTCCTGTGAAAACCTTTGTGTCCATGTCAGCAGAGGCATTTGGTGGCCTCAGTAAGGGAGTGAGAGCCAGAAGCCTGCGGGTGCTGGTGTTGGCTCATGCTCAACTCCATCACTTCACACGCCCAGAGCACATTCCTGCAGCTGAAGGCAGCACCATGAACAAATCCACATTCTTCTGCCCACATTGTCTCCAGCTGCAGTAAATTTTAAGCAAAATCAGACCTTGTTTAACTTCGGAAGTTTACTTTTTTTGCTTCTTCTTGCAGGTTTCAATTTGTAAATAGCACTTAAACCTCTGTATTAGAGTATTTTGCCACTATGACATGGCAGACTGTCAGTACAGTGCAGTACTTTGATGAATGCCAGAAGAGACATAGTGATCTGGAAGCATACCAAGACCTGAAATTCAGTTCTGAACTACCGTGCCAATTTGCCTAAAATGTAGATGTACATCGGTACTATTGTAAAACTGAGAATCTTAGATTTTTTTCTTGCGATAGAATGACACTGAGTGTTTGTTACTGCTGTGCTACAAATAATGGGGTTCAAACCCAGCCAATTCAGACAGAAGAATCTCCACTGCAGACTGTTAGAAAGCTGGTAAGAACAATGACAGTTTCGCTGTTGGAAACTACATCTAGAACATCCCAGCAGAGGACCTGAGTCATATTTTAAATACTTTAGAATTAAATGTTTGTTTGAGAGAGCTATTTGAATGCCACCCCCCCAAAAGTCAGTAACTGCTCATACAGGACAGAACAGGGAAGCATTTGGCAGCCAACTCTGTAGCCCCCAGTAAGAATGTGCTATAAATCTCTATGTGATGCACAGAGGGTGAAGGTAGTTGCATGTATGAAGAAGTGCAGCTCTTTAAGAACCAGTACTCCTGATTTTGTTTTTTTAGGAAAATCTTGTGAATATTATTATTATTATTATTATTAATGCAACATCATCTGAGATGGAAACAAGCTATTTTATTTCAGATAAAACAAAATATTTCATGGAAATTAACTGTGGATGGGCTGTTATTCATTTAACAAAACCTCTATTTTTTTCCAGTCCATTTTATCCAAACCTGGAGCTGTTTCTCATTTTCTTCCTCCTCAAAATGCACACCACACTGAAAATCCAAGTATCACAAACCCTAGATCCAACTTTCTTTCAGCACTGTGCTTCACCCACACAGTCCTCCTGGACTGGAAGGATGTGTCCATGACACATATCAGGTAGGCCCTGTTTTTCAATCACACCAAACCCCAGAAATAGAAGGACTCACCTCTGAGGAGTGGGTTATATGAGACACCCTCTCTGCCGGTGCCTGGATTTTTGGAAAGAAAAGAAATTTCATACAGAAGATCCCAGGTTTGTTCCCTCTGCCAGACGTTGGCTGAGAGGCTGTTTTTAACTGCTGATGTGGAAGCTCAATTTTTGAGACACGCGTCATCTGGTCCAGACCTATCAATATATTGAAACCTGTGGCTTTTATGTGGGCAGGATGAACAGGTGAGAAATCACCTGAAGAAGATCAACAGGGGATAAATATTCCTCTCTGTGTAGTGATGGAAGACAAGACTGGATAATGAGTGATTTTCTGTCTCAGCAGATGGCTTTTATGCTTTCTTCTTGCTCTCTGCTGTACCCAGAATAAACTTCAGTAACTCATTTGTAAAAAATACCATTTCATCTTCTGCAAATCTCATGTTGTTTGTGAAGTACTGTTCAACTGTTTTGAGTAAATGTTTATTAGATGTTAATCACATGGTTTCAGTATTTCCTAATTGTATCTTCTAAAGAACATAACTATGCTACTTGTGCCCAGAACACAAGCATCTTATAATTTCTAGTCCTTCTCTTAATTTCCCAATTTCTTCCTTATATGTCTTCTTCTTGCACTTGATGATTTGCCTTAAATATGATTTAAATGTATTCAATTTAGAGACTTTTTCCCTTAGTGCTTGTATGACAGCATGATTCTTGTCTAGCTATAATATTACTAACAATCACACAATATTTTCTTATCATCACAGCAGGGACGACATGATCCTGTGGTTTCATCCTGCTTCCAACTGAATTCCATATCTATGGGGGGGGCAAGCTCGAGTCCATTACAATTGCAAGTCATCAAGATGGCCCTTCAAGGTGCATACCAGGGGCTCAGAGGTCCTGCTGGCTCAGGGTAGAGATTATCTGCCTGGGTGGATTTGTGGGGATGTCTTGTAGTTGGTGCTGCTCTGGTCACAGCTGGGGATCCAAAGCTGATCTGGAGGGATGGCCAGTTCCTCGTCCCAGTCAGTGATGTTTCTGGTAGCACTAAGCCAGGCAGTGGCTCTTGAATGTTTGCCCAAAGTGCCTGAATGGGAATAGCTGAGATGCCAATTGACAGCAAGTAGCTTCCAATCCAAAATACTGAATTGCAATTTGAGATGCATTTAATACCAGCTTGAAACAGCTGGTGTTCATCTGCTGGTCCATAGTGCTGAATTATTTACCTGTTGGCCATTGCACAGCATTTTCTTGCTGCAGTTTGCTCTTTTGTACCCTGCACTCACTCTCAAAAGAATAGTACAGGCTCACAGAAAAACTTTGCATGTCAGTACCCAGCAACTAAAAATCCATTTTGTTGCTGCAGTTGTTCATTTTTGAACATGAGACGAAGGACAATTTCTGAGATAGATGTTGTTCCATCAACACACACTTTTGGGCCTTCTGCACTCATCCAGGCTTTTTTATTTCCCTCAGACCTCTCTCACAAAAAACAAATGATGTACCATAGACAAGTCTGGCAGGTCATCAAGACGCAAAGGTTGGACTGTACATTAAGAAAAAAATCAGATATAATTAACACTTCAGTCATAGTTCCCAGAACACCATCCTTTTGGTTTATGGGCCTAAATATAGTCTGACTGGTAATTTATATATTATTTGACCTACCACACCCACAGATTATTGTTTTTATCACACTGGAATAACTGGTGAAAAGTAACAATTACTGTGCTCTGAGCTTGCAGTATATTGCTTGGGAGTCTATTTCCCTGTGCTGAAGGCAATGTGCCATGTCCAAGGGAGTTCCACACACAAGTAATTTCCGGGTATCCTTTGGGTTACGCTGCAGATTTTGTTATCGCTATTTATTTATCGAGCATTGCCAACGAGCTCGGTTTTGTACACTGTGTAAGGAAAGCATGCAGAGCCTGACTCCCAGCCAAGTTAAACTGGCATGTTGTGCTCTGGTGAGCCTGGCTCTCACTCCCTTATCCCTGGGGCTTACCATCAAAGGTTTTCACTGGTGCATTAGGTACCAAGCTTATTTCATTTGCTAACTGTACATTCAGACACTGTTGGGGAACCAACCTTGCTGAGAAACTGGGATTTAAATCAGCTGCAGTGGGAATTCCAGTACCTCATTCCTAAACCACACCAGTCTGCTTTTCCTTTTATTGTGTTTCTCTTATTTCTTTTATACCACTTCTTGCATGCAGAAAAAACTATCTTACTGTATCTTTCTGGAAGTAAACACCATAAAGTTTCTCTCATTCCTTTGAACACAAACGCAAAGTTCTCCTGGACATGAATAGCACAGTCAGGCCACTTGATGATGTGAGGTGCTGCACAGCCAAAAAGTTAACCTCCATTAACTTCCTCCCTGCTTGGACTTCTAAATGCTGTTCACCAAGGGGCTACAAAAAGTCCCACTTGTCTGGGGAAAGGCCATTTCCTTGTGAGCTCTGCAGGGAGCAGCTGAAAGGCTGTATTCCCAGGCATTTGGCAAACTCTGGGCAGAGATGTGCTGAGTTATCATGAGCTGTGAGGAAAGGTACATAAGGACAGGGGGCACAGTTCTCTCCACTGCCATTTCTAGACAGGACCATGTCTCCTGGAAATCCTACTTTGAATCCCAGCAGAGTTTCTGCATTTCTCAGAGCACTCTGCAGCACAGACTGGGGTAATGTACAGGTGGCTAAAGGCTCTCATGTCCTGCTCACAGAGGTTGTGAGCTCCCTGCTGCACCTCTTACAGCTACTCTGCTAGGCAAGACTGGGCTTACACCTCTCTTGGGCCTTGTATTTTTGTCACAGCAATGAGCAGAGCCACAGCTAAGGCTCCATGTATTTATTAAGATCCTGGACAGATTTTGCAGTCCATGCTAAACTGTACATAGCTGTAGTCCTACTGTTTTTCATACTGAGCTATTGTAAAGCTAGGTGTTCCTTCAGCTGTAATTGTACTCTTGCTTGTAGTGTACTTATAGCTGGAGGGATAGAGAACAGAAACTTACCCCACCTCCAGGGAACATGAGTCAAAACTGGGAGCTGATGGGAAATGTGAAAAATGTGAGGGCTTCTCTAAGGACAATAGCCAAAAGCAATAAACATATAAGTAAATAAATCCATAAAAAATTAAGGAAGCATGTCCTTGGATGTCATAAGGAAAGTAAGTGGAAGAATAGATAGAATTAGATAGAAGGACTGGAAGGGAAGGAAAGGAGAAGCAATGAGAAAAACAGAGTATTTTACCATGTGTTCATTTCTCTTAGGGGAAGTTGGGAGAGGGAATTGTGGAACAGGAAAAAAGGAAATAGAAACATTAAGATTTGTTGAAGTAAGGAGAAAAGGGAAGATGCTGAAAGATGTAAGAAAATGTTAAAAATAATGCTGAAGTTAGCAATAGGAAAACACAGGCTGTGAAAGGAAGGAAAAAGCAAGCAGAACCAGACTTTACTGTCCTTACACACAACATCTGCTGCTCAGTGTGATTAAACCAGTGAATTCAGAGGGTTCCTCTGCAGAGCAAAGGGGCTGTCTGTGAGAGAGAAGGGGTAAGAATCTGGCAAGACGGTGAGGTAGATAGGGAATTGGATGGCTGAGAATGTGCAAGAGAAAAAAAGAAAAATCAATGTTACTGTGGAAAGGCTGATGCCAGAACATTATGGCAACAAATACTAATTTTCCAGTTTCTGCAGAGCATGACTGCTGAGAGGCAGGAGCACTGAGTAGATTTGGTGGTGGCTGAATTGTGTACACAGAAGCCCCTGCATTTGGGTGCAAGTGTGAATCTACCTCATCAAAAGTTTTCTTGAGAATTTCTTAGGAGTCACCTAAGTGCATCCATGCAGTGACCTTTTTTGGTACACGGTGATGTATCAGAAGACCAACAAGAGCAAGTTAGAGTTCCACCACAAGCCTTCCTTTATTCTGACTTAAAATGTCTTTTGAAAAAAATAGTAATCTGAAAAAAAAGACACATCATCAGATGGGAGATCTTCCTTGCATCCCCATGCAGTGTTTTCATTAGGGTTGGAAAATATCCTCCCCCTGCTCCAACACAGAACCAAATCCATGTGGAGAGGTAGTAAAGCAAAATGTAGAAGCTTTTATGCAAGTCATTCTCTTAGAAAGTGTAAAAAGGTGCAATTGCCTGAGGCTGCCATTCAGTTGATTGCATTGCGGGGGTTTAGGGCTGTGAACAAATAAAAGCCACAGTGACACAAGGCAAATCAGCTTGTGTGGTGCTCCATCCTCCAGCAGATAAACTGTGTCTTGTAATTTGAGGTTGTCTCACGCTTGTTGATACCACACCATTGTCAGCAGCACAAGAGAGAGCAGAGACCAAGACAAACATTGCCCACGCTGCTCCCTCCTCAGCACCAAGAGAGGCACAGTCGAGGTGGTGGTGGTACTTTCATCTTGCAGCACGGGCACTCCCTGTACTTTAACCTGCAGGGGGTAAACTGGAACAGTGCTGTGGATTCCTCATTTTCTGGGCCCTGGTGGGCAGGGATACAGCACGTGCAGCAGTTCATACAGCACCTGCACAGCAGCCCATGGTTCAGGTTGGCGGCGTTCCAGCATCCCACACCTCAAGCTTTGCCTTTAGCGAGGTTGATCCTGGGGTAGAGATTGAATTCTAAGGGTCTTCATGGACAGCTGAAGCCTAAATAAACCTTCTCTGCCTTCAACTACAGAGAGGATGAACTAGAGAATATTATGGGTAGAGTCCAACATCAGAACAAGATCCAGGGTTGACTGGAAAGGGGGTATGTGTGACCACTGGAGTTTACTCATGCCATGTAGCTGTGAACATACACAGTTCACCAGGGAGAGAAAAGGAAATGGAAATTCCTCAGGACTCCCACCACTGGAAAATCCACATGTGAAAGCAGGGAGCAGAGTTGGATAATGACAATGATCCGCGCTTGGCCATGAAAAGCATGAGAAAGGAAAGGTGTCTGATCCTGAATTTGTAACTGCCAAAGTGTTGAAGTGCCTGGAAAGCACCTGCAGCTCAGCTTCAACTCTGTGCTGTTGCAAACAAAAAGGAACTGGATGAATGTTTTGATAAAATAGGGTTAAGAATGTTGACAAACTGTATGAAATCACTGAGAAAATTTCCCTGCTTCAAGTGGGATAAAATATACTGGTAGCACTGTCAGATCTCTTCCTAAACTTTTCTACGAGCAGAGTCCCAAGTGTTCCTAAGAATTATTAACCAGCTCTGAATTTTCCTTCATCACCCAACTGCCATTGGGTTGAAATAGCAGTTTCAACCTCCTTCCTGAAAGCTGAGCAAAGGAAGTAAGTTATTGTTGTCCGTTCTTGGACAGTTTTCATATGCTGGAAAGCTATTATCAAATCTCCCTGTGAAGCTTCTAGAGTGACCAACCTAATTACACAAGCTGCTTCTGATAGGCCATATTCTATAAATGTCTTACATTTTTATTATTTTTTTAAAAATAGTTACCCAGAGCTAGATCCAATACACTAGCTGGCTCTTCACCAGTGCATTGAAGAGCTGAATAATTCCCTGTTGCTTTTGACACTCCTGTAATAATGCATCTCATATGAGATTTGTCTTTCAGGAGATTTAACTGCTCTGC
Source organism: Leptocoma aspasia (assembly GCA_013399835.1). Classification (NCBI taxonomy): domain Eukaryota; kingdom Metazoa; phylum Chordata; class Aves; order Passeriformes; family Nectariniidae; genus Leptocoma; species Leptocoma aspasia. The sequence goes on along the minus strand of VXAX01001069.1, from coordinate 662,983 downwards.
TCGTATTTGCATTGAGTCATATTCTAGTTCTCACACCTTTTTTTTCCCCAGCCCTTCCAACTCTTTTATGATTTCTCATTTTGTATTTGTGCATTTGATCTTTCATTTCTCCATTTAGTGCTTCATATGCATTGTTACTAAATTCTGTCTTGATAGTTTTAGACTATTTCTTCAACATATTGAGATAATTTTGTATTCTGATCCCATTTTCTGAATTACTTCCATTCACTCCCACCTTGATGTCATCAGCAAATTTTATAAATGCTTTCTCCACTCCATCATCTCTGAGGACGGCAAGAAGATACTGAGCTAGGTAATAAAACAGTATTTTTAAACCTTGCAAAGATAAATAGTGAGCTAAACTCTGATAAAGAACACTTCAGGATGAAAAAGGTGGGAATATATCTTAGCTCTAGGATTTCTAATCCCAGTTTGGGTGACTACTTTGCATGTAATACACACTTCAGTAAAGACTGGGAAAATGCAATCCTAATTTTTGTGAAGGGCCTTTTTCCTCTACCAGCCTAACTGCAAATGAGAAAAGCTGCTGGTAAACTGAAGTATAAAAAGAGCCATATTGTATAGTACAAGAAAGTACCAGAAAGAAGTTTAGTATTCAGGGAATGTACGGCACTAAAGTACTTGTCAATGTTGCAGTATTTTGACATATAAGTGGGACATTTCTGAAGCCTTATCTTTGCCCTCCATTGCCTACTGCTAAGAACTGGCACAGTGACAGAATTCATCTTGCTCAGGAGTCAAGATGTTACAAGAGCCATCTCTTCGAAAAAAAAAAAGAAAGGAAAGAAAAGAAATGGCAGCACCTACAGAAGTCTTACACCTCTGGGCTGGCAATTGCAGCATCTATACTCTTGACAAGCTTGGAAGGTTTTGTCTGAACTCAGAAATGCACAATTTGTGAACTTGGTCTCTGAGAAAATGTCAAGAAGCACTGGATGAAGAGGACACTTTCCTTAGCCTTTGGGATGCTGCCAGTTCTCCCAAATTGCTGTCAACCTTGCCACTGTTTGTATGATTTTCCCATCTGTGCAATCAATTGACAAAATATATCTTTTTGCTTCCAGAAGATATTCATCCTGCCTTCACTTGAAGTGTTTTTTTTTTTCTCTGTAGGGTTGTTTTCACGCCTGGAGATCTAAATGGAACAATGAACTGAAACTACAGTAAATTCCAGTTGTATCTGTTCCCTTTTTTGGTTGGTTCTAGCAAATTTCATGGTTCTGAATGGTGCCAGGCCAACAGCCTCTGTACTGATGTTGCCTTTCTTTTCCACAGAGCAGGAACACGATCAGTGCTGGCTTTACCAAGGCTCCCTTACTGGTTTGTATCTCAGCCCGGTAGGGCTAAGAGCAGTGTAGGCACTCGGTTGCAGTCCCACCACACACAAGGTACCTGTTACAAGTGCAAACGTTGATCATAAGCTATGCTGTGGGCTCTGATCCACTCTGAGTGGGCTGTGACCAGAGCATTTCACAGACAGCTATTGAACAGCACTGGGAGGGACTGAGCAGCCACTTCTCTGGCAGAAACTGGGAGCTCTGTGTGTGCTCTTCCCAGCTGCCTGGGGCTGCCAGCTCTCCCAGCAGACACATGAAGACCCTGCTTGTGGCAAGACCAGTCTGAATGCTTCTGGGCTTTTCTCAAGGAAGCGGAGGAAAACCTTGGCAGAGAGACTTACATGGGAAGGGAAGAACTGATTACACACTGAAAAGGCTCCTTGGCTCAGCTGATTTATTTATTCAAAACTTTTCTCAGCTCTAAATAATGTCACTCACCATGGGGCATGCAGGATAAAAGCACAGCTCTAGCAGGGTTTCCTACAGTGGATAGGTTCCTCTCTAAAGACTTTATTCTTCTTTGAAAGTAAAACCTCTCCACCTGGTAAATTCAGACTTCTCTCATATGCCACATTCCCTTTGGTTCTGCATTTCTTAGAATGTCAGAAGCACACTAACTCCTCTCAGCATGTATTATCCACTGTCTCAAGTTTCCACCAGGACCCTGCTTCCTTCTGTGTGGGTGTGGGGTATGGGAACCCTGTCAGGGTTCTCCTGGCTCTTGGAGGCCCTTTCTTTCAAGTCCTTTTTCCTATGCAGTGACACACTACATTTTTTCAAGAACTAATAGAACGCCATATGCAGAGGGACCCTGACATGCACTTGAGATCCAAAGTCCCTGTCTTTCCTCTCCCTCTCCATGAGTGAAGATATAAGCTCATGGCTGATCAAATGCAGCCATTGAATCACTAGTGGGATTCTGAATTTGTTTGGTGTCCTATCAAATTCTTTGATATAACTGTATAACAGCTCAATGTTTTAGTGACTAGGAAAAAAAACAACAACAACAAAGCAGCTCTCCTGAGGCCAGTGTATTGGGCCTGCTGATGTTTTTTTGGCTTTTAGAACAGAAAATCTAACTAAAATAATAATCTTATGAACTGCTTCATTTTTCCTGTTTGTTATTGTTACTCAAGCACATGGTATGCCTGGAGGTAACCTAGCCAAGAAAGCAGCATTGACAGCAAGGAAACATTGTGGAAAGCCAACAGAGAGCATCATGATCTAACCCTGGGTACCTCCGGCTGCAGTGTTAATTATTATTTACTCACATGGAGGAAAAAATGTGATTAATTAAAGCAAGAAAATGGACTGCCCTTTACTGAATTTAAAAGAAGTCTCACTGCCAGGAAGAAAGACAAAATCTGTGAAACTGAAAGGAGAATCTCCCACAGGCAGATATTTCTTAAATACTGTGTTTCTCTGCGGTGTGTAGGTGTGTGCCTGGCTAAAGTGTAGTGCCATGGCCCTTTTCCTGATGGGATCCTTGCCTTCAGGTGTGGTGGTGTCTGTAGCATCAAGCCACCACCCTCATTGCCCTCTCCTTAGCGAGAACTCTGTGCCTTAGCTGCTCCATCACACCTAACATGCAGGATCCTGAAAGGGCAGATGGCTCAGACAAATAATGGTTTAGGTGAGGCACTGCCAGGCTTGCCAGGGGCTGTATGGGTTAAAGACACGATCCTGCTGGTGGACTGCTAGGACTTCTGCCAAGGTCAGTACAGTGTATGCACATTTGTCTCACCATTGTCACACTGTACCTCTGCAGGTACATCTGTGTCCCTAGGCAAGTACTTAGTGAGCTCCTCTGTAACAAGGACACACAGAGAATAGCTGGTAAATGTTTTATGTGGGGCAGTACACTCAAGGATATTTGTTCCCGTAAGAGTGTCCTGGGACATCCATCTAGAGGGGATGACTCAGACAGTTAAAAAAAAAAAGTATACAGTAGAAGTGCTGCTTGCAAAGATATGATACCAGTGCTTTTCTTGTTCAGCATCACAGAGTTTTCTATTCCCAAAATCATAGCGGGAAGCATTTACCAAAATGTGTGGGGTTTCTTTCCCTAACAAGTGATGTGTGAGAGGCTACAGTGCAAAAGCTTCAGGTCCCTACTGCTGGGCTACCTGACCTAAGCAGTATACCCGCATACATCACCAAGTAGAGGGCATGTCTTCTCTTTTTCAATTCTTGCCTCTTTTCCCCCTTCCTCTCCCTCTCCCGCTCCCTTTCCTTCTCCATCTCTTTCTCCCTCTCCCTCTCTCTTTCCCTCTCCCTCTTTCTATGCCTTCTTTACTCTTGTGACCCCTGCCATCCCCCCATCCTTGCACAAAAGCCTTTGGAACAGTGGCCCCATGAGCATTTTCATGCACTCTCTTTCCAGTGGCGATACTTTTTTAGGAGTATTTGGTGAGACATATATGCTGGAGTGCAGGACTCTGGAGTGCTTTTCTTTTCTCCACCGTATATTACCATTTTTCAGTAAGAGAAGGAGTTCTGTGGGAAACTTGATTCTTTTTTTCAACTTATATCAATTTAACCTGTTGTAAAGACTTGGCCTTCTACAGAGTCACTCCCAATTTACACCAGTGTGTGTGAGATTACAACTGAACAAAGAATTGCTGTCTTGAACTTACGGTGAATTCCTGAGGCAAAAAATGTTATTTCCATAGGGAAATCCTAATTTACACCCATATGTGCTGGAAAAATCTAATTTACAAGTGAAAGTAAAATCATTATTTGACCACCTCTCCCCAAGGTGCATGTCTCTTAATTCAGGTATAGTTTTGAAAGCTAGAGAAAACAGTGAGCAATCTCCTGGTAGAATGTGAAAAGAAAAGGGATATTAACCTCAGTTGACAAAGTCACAGACCTTCAGCTCACAGGACAAGGACAGAAAGTTCTTTTATTTGATGTTTGACTCCTTGGAAGAAAACAGTTGCTCCTCTACTTGAAACTCTTGAAAGAACAAAGGGGATGGAAAATATATGGTCTCTGCAGTCTCTGCAGGGAAATCCCAGTTTCTCTTTCAAATTATTTTGTTGTGTGATAGGCACTGGGGCCAAGGTCATTGTGGTTCAGTTGTATTATGGAAGGGGTGGATCTGGCTGCTACTGTCAGAAGAGGAAGACTGTAAAACTAATTTCTCTACATTTGTTGGTTTTGGTCCTGTTTTCAGAAATGGTGTCTTTCATTATTTTAATGGATGATGATAAAGGTTGAAGCCAAACTGGTCATGAAGGTTACAAATGGGGTACATTTCCATCTCTTGTGGTAAGTGAGCCTATTTACTGTCTCTTCCAAAGTACTGAAAGATTAAACTTGGGAGAAATCAATATATGACTTCTAGAGAGTATGTGAACTGAAAGAAACATCTCTTTCCCCTCTTACATGAAATATGTTCTTGAGTGTGATAGAGATGAGCTGTGTAATTTGTTATAATGATTGGGGGATCCAAACACAAAATTTTGCAAATTGGCAAATATGCAAAAGGAACATGACAAACTAATGTATTTATTGATGACAAGTGCTGTCTGAAAATACTACTTTTAATTGCACAGTGAAAAATATTCTTGAGCAATATCCAGGAGTAGAATATATAGTGTTGATAAAAATAGATCACTGGAGTTCATTTGTTTAGCCACCGTTGTAATGCAAAAAGCAGATGTAGTGCTACAGCAGGTGTGGGCAGAGTAGTGTCCTTCACCTGGTCCAGAGGGGTCTTTGGATTAGCACTGCTAGCCCACTGCTGACACAAAGTCAGCACTGCTAACTGTCAGATTGCACTGTGTCCAGTGGGAATAGGTTGCTATGGGCAGCACACCTCTTTTGAGACATGAGCTTCACTACATGCACCTGAGTGGGAGGCAGTAGTATGAAGATGGAAAATTATATTTTCAAAAATTAATCAAAGACATCTGAGCTGTATTCAGCCTGTTCATGATGGCATTTCTAGTGTGACTTGCCATTGTCAGGGATTAGAATGTCCCTCCAGAGAACTGGAGACCTGCTTGCCATGTCTCAGACTGAAAGCACATTCTTTAACTCCTGCTATGAGGGAAGTGGGGAAGAAGTAAGAAAATGCTTTCCACTATCCAGCTGAAACTAAAATATTGTATAGCAAGGAAAGGTTTTGTCCTCTGCCCTTCTGAATGACACACAATCACTGAAGAGAAACATTTACAATACCTAGACTGAGCATTCACTAAGCATCGGGTTCTCCCTGCCATCTGGGTCTGATATCCTGGGTAACTGTGATCTGTACCATTTATCAATCTTTTCAATTCAGAAACTGCAGCTCGTGTAGCAGCTTTGGAAGACAAAAGCCTGTGTTGGTTCCTTGTACTCTTACCTTCCCTCTTACCATGCCTCCTTCAGTCTTTATGTTTTTTTCTTTCTTCTTCCCTTTTTTTATGACATTCCCTGTGGTGAGCTGATGATGGTGCAACTAGCTAAAAAAATATTTATGTAAAGACATGAGCAAAAACTGCTTCTGGTAGAGCACTTTGACTAAGGAAAGTCTTTTTCTTGATCTCCACAAATCTGATTGTAAGGTAACTTAACTGCATTTTCTGTGCTTTGCTGTAGCAAACTTGTATCATAGATAGTCTCAAATATCTTGGCTGTAGCCTTACTCCTCTGGATTATAAATTTGAATGGACAAAGTACCAGTTGAGATTACAGCACCATTGTCTGATGGGTTCACATTTGTCTTCGTTGCTCAAAAATAGACTTGTGTATTATGCATTAGCACGTAGTGTTTACCCCTAGCCTCAAATTACTTACAGTACTACAGCTGCACTCCACTGCTACGTAGTGTTGCTTGAGAGGAAAGGATGGAATTTCCTGCTTCATCTCAGACCGTAGATCATCAGTCTTTACCACTTCTGGCAGCTATGACCTTCGGAATTTGAATAATTGCAAAGAAGGGGTGTCAAATTGCTTCAATCAAAGGTGAGGTTGTTGTTTCTGCAAGTCTCTCTCCATGGCTGATTCTCTCTTTCATCTATCATCACTCTCCTATGAGAGAGACTTCTGAGCCATATCACATTTTGATATCTGATCAGCAGCCTACAGAATGCTGAAGAGGTTTGTTTTGTTCTGCTGAAGTTCCAACATGCAAAGTGACTCAGGAAGAATAGCTGGCAGTGGGACTGCAGTTTGTACTGGCTTCTGCCATCTTTAGCGGGAGGCCAAGCAAAGGCTGAGTTGTTCTTTCTTTGTCTTCAACACCCATAGGAAAAGAATCTGTTTCCTCTCCTTGCTGAACTGAATGACTTCAAGGAATGTTGAACCTTAAACTTTATTTAATAGAGAGGAAAGGCTTCCAGATTTGGATAATTTGCCTTGGAAGCATGAGGGCTTAAGCTGACACTTCAAACTCATGTGAGAAAGTGCAGTGTTTCCAATATCTGCATTGCATGATGTAATGTGATCAATCTCTAATGTGGAAATAGCATAAAAGCAGTGTTATCAGAGGAAATAGCCATTATTTTATGCTTTAAAAGAGAAGATACTACCTTCTCAAATTCAGAGTCTAAGATGAGAGAGCTTTAGCTCTGCAACGCCAGAATGTATTTGGATCTTGCCTGACAAACCCTGTGGTCAGACACAGTGACACACTGTTTTCAAGGTAAAATGTGCATGTACAATATTGCTGCTTGGAGTTTTAACAGTTCAAAAAACATTCTTGGAGGGTAACAAGACTTGCTGGAAGTGAGCCACTTTTAAATGCTATTGCCAGCACGTCTGCCTACTCTGGGTAGCATCAGAAACTCCGCTGAAAAATTAAACAAACATAGTTCTTGGCATCTAAACAGATGGGAAAGGACATGTTGACTCCCAAGTCTTTAGCTGAGGAGGTAGTCTGTTTCTCATTGTTACCACTGTGCAGTGAGGAATTGCAAAACACCCACACAGATTTTCAGACCTGCTAGCTGCACTTAACCTTTAATCCTGCAAGTACTCAGCCATAAGCATATAATTTTAAATGTCTGAGTAGTCCAACTGACTCCAATGGGAATACATGCTGAATGAAGTTAAACATTTGCATTAATGTTTTCAGGATCAGGCTCTTTCACTACAAACAGAATTCTAGCACTACAAACACATACTGGGCTTGTGCTGAGTCAAGCTTTTGAGACATTAGTAGACCTATATCCTCTACAGATGTATTTTAAATTTCATGTAAATGTGTGATTTCTGTGTTATAAAACACCCTACATTAGGCTAATAAGTAATCTTTCTCACGAGAGAGAAGAAATTATTTACTTTGTGACATAACTGCATAGGTTTGGAAGAATGTAATACGAACTGGATCACCTACGTTTTAGCTTCTCTGTATCAAAGAGGTTGTGACATCTTGATAGGTTTTATTTTTGCCTTTTAAAGTATTTTAAACCTATTTTCTGTGTTTTAGACCTGGTCTGAAAATCCCCCTTCCTGTTTTTGCAAGGACAAGATTGCTAGCATGAGTAAAAGATTGACTCACTTATTCCTGAAGGTGAGGACTGCATTTCAGAAGGATTTGTTCACCTTTGACTAGATCATATAACTCCAGAAAAGGATGAGCAACTTTTGTGTTGTCTAAATTAGTCTGGTCATGGTTGTGGCTGGTTTTGTACCCTCTCTCATAAAAGTTCAGTTTACTGAACTCTGGTCTACACCCTAGCTAACTAGATCAGAATCCTGTCACTCAAATCTAGGTGTCTGCATTGCAGATCAAAGGCAAAGTTTTGATGCTTCCTTCTGCAAATTTCTCTCCCATTTGTACTCTCACATGCTTGATCTCTCTTTTGTTTAAAGGGCTGTGCTTGATACAGAAGCATTTACATTCTGTGAATCATTCTAGCAATGCTGCTTTTAAAATATGCTAATATTTTCTTTTGAAATGTACTGGAAAAATAATTTAAAAATATCTTACATTTTTCTTGAATTCCCTCCTTTAATTGAAGTGCATTTCTTTCAGTTTTTCTTTGCTGACTAAACATGTTAGGACTTTTGAGGTAAAGAGATATCTGTATGCATATGCATTGTAATAGAACAGGCAGCTTTTCCTAGAGTTAAATCAATGTAATATTTTCCATTCTAAACCTCTGTGTTTTCTGTGGTCTCTGAAATATAAATGATTCAGGATGAAATCTGCCGGATTGGGACTTTGTCCAAATGTGAATATTTTGGAAAGACTTGAACAAAACTGGTTCAGCCAGTTCAGAATATCAGGAGAGTGGAAAAAAATTTAAAAATTCTTGATCTAAATAGACTTTTACTACTTTTTTTAAGCATTTCTGTAACTTTATCAGCAGAAGGCTGAAAAATGAACTCTGACATGGAAATAGCCTTCCTTGAAGCAGGCATGTATTTGCTTGTTTGAGAAGAAATTAGTTTTGATTTGACTGAATTATAAACCTTTGAGAACTGTGGTTGAGCATGTGCAGTGGATTATTTTGATAAGCTTGTGAAGTGTGCAGCTATGGAAGAATTTTCTGCACATGCATGGCTGGCTAATTTTGCTGGAAAGGGAAAAATCTATCTAAGCACATTGCTAACATCAGTGAAAATACCTGCGGCTGCAGGGAGACCTTTGAAGACCATCCCAACATATTTAAGACCATGAAAAGGGCAAGAAAAGTTCTTGTAGGCTTTGTAGGGTGTTTAAGAACTAAGTGGTCTGCAGATTTTGTAAAGTTAAATGGGATTATGGCTTCACTTAGCACATGAAAGTGTATGATGTTTTCTGTGGGTACATATGTCATGCAAAGCACCCTTTCCCTCAGCAGATCTGCCCAGTGAAGGAATCCCCCAGCAGCAGGAAAGCTACTTCTCCATCTCATTGTAGAGCTTAAGAAGCAGGAGTTTATCAGTATGTTCCCAAGCTTGGGTGGCTGAGTGCTCTGATTTATATAGAAAATCTTGTTAATGGAAATTTAGCTTTGGAGTGAGGTGTGTGTATATGTGTACGTGTGTGCATGTGTCTTTTTAGATGCAGGCACAGTCAGTGATTTTGCAGGAACTGCTCTCACTTGCATCAAACACACTCTGGATAAATCAAAAACTCTCATCTAGAACATCTGTGTGTCTTCTGGCAGCCTGTACTCTCCAGTGTACGTCACTTCAAATAGATGCTATTTGATTCCAAAACTTGTATTTTGCCCAAATTGGGTGTCTGTCTCCAACTCCCCCAAACTAAATTCATAATGCTCAATTTATTGAAAGATTCATTTGCTCTGAAGAAATCAATCTCTTTGTCTTACACTCCCTGAATGGATACTTATTTGGGATTCCTTCCTTTGTCGTTTTACCCATGCTATTTCTCCAGTAGTGCTCTGGCAGGTGGGAAGGTATGCAGTTATCCCCTGAAATCTCTACATGCCAGACAATTTCTGCCCAGGCAGTGCCAACACTGACACAATTCACCTTCTTGACAAGACTGTAAGTGGAGTGACTGTGCTAGTGAGCAGGTGAGTTTTTGATGCCATTTCTTCTAGCTGCTGGATCTTTCCCTGCGTATGCAAAAGAATTTATGCCAGACCCTCTGGCCACATCCTGGCCCAGCATGGTGAGCAGTCTGCTACAGAGGCTCTGTAGCCACTGGTGTGGCTGGACTGGCAGAGACCTGACATTGGTATGGAGACAAGGAGAAATGTGGGGTACAGTCAGAACATGTGGGAGTAAAACAGTCTATTGATAAAACATAGTGAGATGACAGAAAAAAACCCAAAACATTTCAAAACCAGGAACGTTCTCCTTTGAGTTGATATTGTGCCTCTGAAATAGAGGTGCTTTTAAATTGTTAGAGAATGTGTCTCTTGTTAGTTTTGTGTTCTCATTTCTTGATGTCTCACAGTGGGATGAGATAGCAGCAAATGCTGAACAACAGGAAACTCATTGGCATGGAATAACAGCAGCATGAGCTGTGCACATGCGAGTCAGTGAACAAGCAGCACTGTAGTGTCTGTCCTGGGGTGTTCAGGGATGGAACTGGGTAAGTAGAAAGAAAGATAATTTTACCAGGCAATGACCCCATATCAACAGACCAGCCTCTAAGACTAGAGCCTTAAGCGGGTCACCTTTCTGGGAAGGTCTGGGTAGAATCCCCCAGAGATCCCTTTAGGCTTGTGTTAGTGGTGCCCATGTTTCCAGACTAGGCACTGCTGTAGTGGTGACTTCAGAAGTGCAAGCGGAGCGAAGCGTGATCTCCGTGGGATGGTGGGCTGTTATGTCCTCGATGTATCCCATAGGGCTATGGAAAAATCTCTTCAATGATGTCATGCAGAGGGCAGTGGACATGTCCTGACATGACTTTACTTTCTGACCTTTGAGGCATAATGAAGACCTGCCTTGCTACCTACTTCAAGTGACTTCAGGGACACCACCTTTTCATAAGCCACATTTTCCGATCTGAAGAGAGTCAGACACAACTTGTGTTGTGGTCAGTGTGGAACTTCTGGGGGCCTGGGAGCCTCTATGGGATCGTCCAGTATGAGTGGGGTAGCAAGACAACTCCAAAGAGATGAGACCCACACACTAGCGCTGTATTACGGTCCTTGGAGGACGCACTAAACGAGGGCGCAGCCACTACCAGCCGCTGTTTGCCCGGAGCACCCCTCGTGTCCGAGGTGCCGCCGCGGCACCGCCACGGCCCAACTGCGCAGGGACCCCGCGCACGCCGCAGGAGCGCGGGCACGGACACTTCGGGCTTCGGCAGGCGGGGGGTGCGGGGCGCGACCGGGGCCAGTCCGGAGTTTTTGTGGTACCGAGAGTCTCCGTGTAATCGGCCAGTATGAGCGGGGAGGGAGTGGGACAACTGCGAGGAGGAGAGACCCGCGCAGCCGCGCAGTCCCGCGGCGCCCCGCCGCCTCAGGGCGGGGAG